>JAXQQM020078540.1:0-245751 GCA_034641835.2 Pinus albicaulis | reverse complement strand
ACTATGGTAGGGTTCTTTTCTCTCTTATGATGGATCACCCAAGTGCACAGCCAAGGCTTGGGTAGAGAAGTTGGGTACCTACTTCCAACTAAACATAGTTTCAGAGATGGAGGCCATCAAGATAGCAGCGCTGCACCTAGAAGGTGAAGCACATGAATGGTGGCTTTAAGGCCTATCTACACTTGGGTATGCTAGTGTCACTTCTTATGCAAACTTCACCTAAAGGTTCGTGGAGAGATTTGACCCCAAGAATCCAGAAGCACATTTTGTTGAGCTAACCAAGCTCAAGCAAATATGAGATCCAGAGACTTACATCTCTGAATTTCTAAGGCTTTCAGTCATGGTATCTCACCTATCTGTGGCTAGGAGAGTGTGCATGTTCATTGATGGTTTGGTTGAACCATTGCATGGGTTGGTGAAATCCACTAGACAAACTATTCTCTGAAAGGGTATGGAGAGGGATAGAGATCTACAACATGATTTACCCAAAGAAAAAGCCCATTTTTTAGCAGAAGTTCTCCTCTCAAACAAAGGGTAAATATGAGAAGTTTCTCCCCTCAAAGGAGAATCATGAGAAGAAATCTCTTGATGATGATGTTCGGGGAGATCTAAGGAGGAGTAAACTTTGTTTCACTTGTCGAGAGCCATGGGTACCAGGGCACCAATGTGTTGCAGGGAAGGCACATTGTATTGTGATGTTCTTTGATGAAGAAAAGGATACTAGCGCTGTAGCATCAGGAGAGGTTGCTCCACCAGTAGGAGGTGTGGAGGGAGAATTTTCTCCAACTGGAGGGACTCTTGCAACTTTGCGGGGAGTTCCCAAGTATCTAAAATTGAGAGTTAGAGGCACTATTTATGGAAAGAGAGTATCAGTATTGGTAGAAAGTGGGGCCACCCATAACTTTATTGATACTCAGTTGGTGTAGAGGAGGGACATTCACATGGAAGACTTTGAGGGTTTCTCAGTTTTGGTTCCAAGAGCTAAAACCATGCAGTGTGCCAAATATGTTCCGGCATTAGCTATCGCTATGGGAACCTACACATTGATAGACCAATTCTTTGTGGTTGATATTCCAGACACCAATGTGATATTGGGTGTCCAGTGGTTAATCACCTTAGGTAAGGTTACCACAAATTGGGAAACCTTGGAGATGGAATGGACAGAGAAGGGGAGTGGTAAGCATCAGAAAATCAAAGGCATACACACCTATCCACCCCAGATTGTCTTAGAACATAGGATGGAGGCTGATTTTCACATAGGGGACATAGAGTGGGTAGTAGAACTCCATATTTCAGAAGAAGGGGGCAAGGATGCACCAATACACCCTGATGTACAGTCTATTTTGGACCGCTATTCTACAATATTTGGAGATATTCCACCAGGAAGACCACCTGACCGAGGGTTTGAGCACACTATTGAGTTGGAGAAAGGAATCTAAGTAGTGATCACCACACACTATAGGCATCCCAAAGCCTACAGAGATGAGATTGAAAAAGCCATTCAAGAGCTCTTGGCTTTGGGACACATCCGCCCTAGCACCAGTCCTTTTGCTTTTTCAGTGGTTTTGGTGAAGAAAAAGGATGGCACTTTGAGGATGTGCATTGAATATCATGAGGGGAATTTTGAGGTCTAAAATGGGCCTCCTAATGAAATTATAAAATAAGAGTGGAAATAATATAATAATATTTGATGACATCATCAAATTTTAGAGGGAAAAAAGAAAAAAACTACTTTTTCAACTCATATTTTCAACTTATCTCCCAAATGTTTTACGAATATTTCGAGTGGGAGTAATCATTGGATGAAAAATTTAATTCCTCATCCAAGGAGTACCCATGTTGCATACTTTTGATGGGTCCTGCTACACGAAAAATGAGAAATTCATGAAAAACGTGATTGTAATCACGTTTTTTTTTTTTTTAATGTATTTCTCTGGTTTCATCCTCTATTAATAATATTTCCTTCATGAGATGATTGAGAAAGAGACACACTGCAATATCATGAGGCAGACGATTGGGTGGGTTCTGAAACCGTGCTAGCAATCGAGAAAAATTGGGGCTTGGTAAGGAGCCAAATCTTGGGTTACTGTGTGTGTGTGTGTGTGTGTGAAAAAAAAAAAAAAAAAAAAAAAAAAAAAAGAAAGTCGTAATAAAGATACTTTTACGACCAACAAGACATCATCCTTTCAAGACAATTCAGGGTTGGAGGAAACTGGATAACAAGTTCAAACATGAGAAAACAAGTATGTATCCTATCGCCTCACTGGAAAATCCCTACAATTTTGTAGCCGCAATGCTATGCAGATTATATGGTCTCCCTGATAATACCAAGTTCTCCATAAATTGGCTTCCCTTAATTGATTCTTGTGGTAATTCCCACATCATGAATTTGGCAACCATTCTTTCTGAAAATATAGCTAAAGCAATTAATGAATATCGCCAGACAAGAGCTTCTTCCTCTAAACCTGTCCCCCAATTTTTCATGAGTGCATATGTTTTTGATGCTATCTATTTTTCTACCAGTTTTCTAGTTATGTGTTGGAAATGGACTTCCAAGGATCCCACCCCTATTCATTTGAGTCATAAAGAGATATGGGAACATAATTATGCACCACATTTTCACAGGCTATGTTATGGAGTTGTATTACCATTACATCAATTAATGTTTGACAGAGTGAGCCCTAGGTTCACTAAGGAATCCCTTTTAGACCTTCAAATGATAGGGATATGTTTGATTGAAGAATCATTTTCATACATTAGAGTATTTGGAAGCTCTGCTCCTCCATATGTTCTTCCTTTATATGTTTCAGATAAATTAATGGTGAGAGAAGTCGCTTACCAAACTGTTGGTAATGGACTCTCTAAATCTTTGAAAGATAGTAAAAAATATTTATGGCCAAGTTTTCCAATTCGATGTGGTACATTCACCCTCAACAATTTCAATCATGCATTGAAAGAATGTCAGAAGATTGAGCTTTTGAAGCTCCCTGTTTTACCCCCAAGGCAGTTTGACCCAGAAAAGATTGCTAACAAGTTTACTCAGTCAGTTAAATTCAAACCTATCATACACTCAGATGATAGATTTGAAGACATTTTGCAATCTGTTAGAACTTTTGAAGAAGTTCAAGATTTTTGTCAAATTGAATCTAAATCCAGAATAATTACAGAGATTCAATGAGTACACAGAACAAAGACTCAGATATATCCCTCAAAATGTCTTGGTTACTAGTTATATCACTAAAGCAAGCAAAGAAATCAGAACAGAACAAAAAAATTCACAAAATCAAAGTGAACTAGATAAATTCTGGATTTCAGCAAGCAACACATTGATAAATACCCTAGAGGTATCATCTTCACAGAAAGATACAGAATTTCAGACTCCATAGGGACAAATAGTTTCATCAAAATAAATCATTGAAGGTCCTAAGATAACCTCCCAAGATACAAAAGTCATTCCTGCGTTTCCTACTGATGAGATTGTTATGAAGGTAACTAATATCCCTCCACTGGATGTATTCTACAACCCTCTTCATAACGCTGTAGTAAGGAAACAAAGAAAAAGAATAAGGATTGAAACGCCCCCAAAAAATGAAGTAATGGAAGTTGTATGGAAAGACACTCCTTCAAATCCAATTGAAAATCTGACTCGGCTATCACAATTTTCTGGAGCATACCCTACTGCAATGATGGATAAGGCAGCTGAAGTATCCATTTTGGTTCAAGAAAAATATGATAAGATCATGTAGCTACAACAACAACTGGATAAAGAAAGGAACAATTTGAATTAGAAAGTAGAGCAGAAACTCCTCAAATTTCAGCAAGATATGGAAGTGCTTAAGATAAGTCATGAAAATGACTTATCTAGCAAAAACAAACTGATTAAAGAATTGAGAGAAGATCTTACAAAATATTAAGGTATTCCTACTGCAGAGAAATTCATAAAAGAAGCATTGGCATTAAATGCCTTACTCTCAAAACAACAAAACTTGTTTATCTTACAAATTTAAGACATAATCCCACACTTGGAAATCAGTGAACAATTGACTAATACAGTTATTGACCAAAGAATTGAGTTTAATGAACTCAATACCAAAATTTATGATTATATTGAATGGCAGGATTCAAAGGAAGGGAGAAATTCAAGTCTCCCAAAGGTCAAATAAACTTTTAAAGATACCCTTTTACCGATTAGGATGCACAGCTAAAACAGGCAGAATTGGCCATAGCCAGAGCAACAGGTATATCAAAGAGTATGGTCAAAATGATTAACCACATGTTGCATACCTATGGTTTGATTAAAGAAGGAAATCACAAATCAATTCCTGATCTCAGAAATTTAGAGCAAAGTTGGAAAAACACAGGTCAACTCCGAGAAGAAACGCTTGCACAACTAAAAAAGACTGATTGGGAATCATAATGGGAGTTACTGGTTAAGCCACATAGTCGAGTAATGACATTGAATTTCTCTTTGGATTCCATACAAAAAATGCAGCCACTTTTGCATGATGCTATATTTACTGGGCAGATGAAGACACAGTTCGGGAAGCCTCCACATGTTCAACCAATGTTTAATATTTGTGAGAAGAAAAGTAGAGCTGGCAGTAATCTATCATCGAGCATGATTATAAGTTGGTTTGTTTTTAATAATTTCAATTTTAGAAATTAGACACTAGGAATGAGTAAGGTTGTTTGAAACCACCTCATAGGATATTTTGTATAATCTATTTTTGTAAGTAGTTAATGTAGTATTTAAACCCTTCTCATGCATTTAGAGAAGGGTCCAGAATTTTATTGAGAACATTTACAAAGAATGCTTTATTGTAAGTTTGTGGATGCCTTGATAAATTAATGGAACACGGCCTTTTCAGTTATACATAATTTTGTTGATCACTGTTGATGCACTTTTGCATTCTCTGAAAGACTTATTGATAGAAAGATTGATTGTGGCCTATTATTGCTGATCAAATGAACATGAAAATATACATCTGGTACTATTATCATGTATGCTAAACTCTATTTTAAACATTAGTGATAAGTCTAGCTTTCATGAATTATATATGAAATTAATTATTTCTGTTTGAAATATCAGTTGCACTATTGTACGATATAAAGATAGGAATTGATTTGTTTTATATATGATCATCAGAATATATGTGATATGTTTCACATCTTCTTTTGATTAACTATTTCTCAAAAGAATCATCTTACAAAAGTATTAATTCTATTAAGTCTGTGATTGATCTAAATCATCACAGACTGAATAGATATCATTCTAGATCGCATAAAATTAGCATTATCCCAGGTTAGATTAGATGAGACTTAATTCAAAGTTTTGCATTTTAGAATAAATCTGTTTTAGTTTTTAAGTTATTCTTCCTGCAAATCATTTGAGAAAAACCCAACAATCATATAAAACCCAAATCTGGGAAACTGGTCCCATTACACCCAGTCGGAGCCACTATCCCAAACGGAAAAGGAACTGCTTTAAGGTCCGGACCGGGCGGTTATCCCCCTTGTTGTTGCCACAGATTTCTGAGGCCTCAACATTTTGGCGCTAGAAGGAGGGCCTGACTATGAATGGCATATAGATCTAAACCTCAAACTAGAAGCCCTCATAAGAGTTGATCTCCCCAAAAGCATCCTACAACTTCCCAATCAAACTCTAAATCACCAACTTAGAAATCGGAAATTGTAGAAACTTTCCCCTCATCTCCTGAAATATCTCAATAGTCATCTGCTTGAGAATTTACTTTGGAGTCTCCCGAAGTTCAATCTTTAATTCAGAAATTAGAAGGAATATCTATTTCTGCGGAAAATCTTGTTAATCCAGAAGCTTCTGAAGAAAGCGTCACTTCTCTATTTAAAGAAACTGGTATATTAACCCGATCCAAAAGTGAAAGACTTGGAATTCCTCCTTTTGAGTTTCCAATATAATCACATCGCAAAAAAGTTTCTATATCCAGATCTAAGTCAGATACGAGTGAAGTCACATCAAATTTTCCTTCAGTTACTTATTCGCATCCCCTTACTCAATCTACATCTTCTTATTATTCCATTTCCTCTACTCAAACAATCAGTACTATCACAAGTAGTACTGTTCCAATTGTGAGTTCTACATCCATCCCCCCTACTTCTAGATATACTTCTGTATCTTCACAAACTTCAAATCCAATTATGGCTAATCGACCTTGGACAAATCCTGGTGCTATATTGCTTGCAAATCCAAATCCTCTTCCAGATCATCCAGAAAAATGGCTACCTAAATATAATCCAGATAATGGTCTTCCTGCTGAAGAACATATCAATAATTTTATGTTAGCCATGAATCTTAATGGAGTTGCTCATGAAGACATTGTAGTTAGATTGTTTCCTTATACTTTACAAGGATCTGCAGGATCCTGGTACTTTTCGCTTCCAGCGGGATCTATTGCCGATTGGGCAACTTTTGAACAAGTTTTTCTTGCAAAATTTGGAGATGATAGAGCTGTTTCATCTTTAATCAATCCTCTTTCCAATCTAAAAACAAATTCAGGCGAAAGGATCAAAGATTTCAACTCCAGATTTAACAAGTTATTAAACAAAATCCCAACCGCTTCCAAGCCTGTTGTTGATGTACAAATAGAGTGGTATATTTCTTCTTTACCTTCTAATATAGATATTTTTGTAGATAGAGCTGGTAAAGCTATCCTTTTAGAAAACATGAAAGAAGCTCTTGCTGCAGAGAAAAGAATATTAGCATTAGAAAAACGTTCAGAGATAGAAGACAGGAAATCAAAGAAAGTGACATTTAGTCAAGATTCCAAAAAGAAAGTCTCAAAAGATCCATTCGATCTTGAAGGTCTTCAAAAAGTGTTAAAGATTATGTCAAATGACATGATTGATATAAAGAAACAAGTTGTTGAATCATTAGTACCTAAAAAATAATATCGCCCATTTAAGAAAAATCCTTCATCAACTTCTCAGCCTCCAAATGTTATTTCAAATGCTGAATCTGATCAAGATACTGAAGATCCCTCACCATCTGAACAAGAACCAGAGTTTGAGGAAGAAGTTGAATTGAATGGGTTATGGGATTTCATTCTCCCCACAGAATAAGAAAGAGAAGTTATGCCTGTCTACAAGACACAAATCTTCTTCTGATTCAACTATATCAAATCATAAACATAAATCTCTCCCCACAAAGGAAAAAATAGCAGTCAAAAAATCTAAAACTGTTTGATCCTATTACAACTTCCAAAACTTTGATAGTTTGAGATATAGTGGAATCCAATATAGTTGAAGATATGAAAAAGACCAAAGCAAATATTTCATTACATGAAATGACCAAACTTAAACAACAACATAAAATTTTACTTAGAGAACTCAAGGCAATCCCTGTAGATCCTATACAACCACTAGTTATAGCCCAAGCTTCTAAAGATATGGGAAAACCTCCGTCATCTCCAAACAAAGTAAATCCCAATGATCTCGTTTTAATTGGTGATAGATCTATTTCTCACACTCCTCCTTTACTTTTGACTTATGAGATTTTCAACAAAAATTTTCATAATTGTCTTATTGATTCTGGATCTTCTTCAAACATCATGCCAAGAACAGTGTGTACAAAATTGAATATCCGTTAAACACCATGTTAAACCTTTGTTATTACCTACCCTAGTAAACACCTCCCCCTCGTTTTACCTCTTATTTTCCTATTTTTTTTTATTATTATTATTTAAAAGTAAATATCTCCTTCTTAAATAGCCTTCAGCTTCTCGCTAGCTTTGGTTTTCATCTGGTGAAATGTTCGAAGCATTTCGGAATCCTGACCAGCCAAAAGAAGCTAAAGGCTTCTGCTAGAGGAAGTGTTCCTCATATATGAAAGGGATACCTTCGACCTAAAAGAAGGGAGGTCTACTACCTGTGGTTTTTTAAGGTTGTCCACCAACCAAAGATGATGGTTTAAGGCTGTCCACCAACCGAAGGCATGCTCATGGGCATCTGTGTCTCTGGCTACATCTTTAAATCTGGAATGACGAATTGTGGCTTAGGCTAACTTGAACTATTGTGTCTCTGGCTACAACTATGAACATGGAATGAGAGATTGTGGCTCAAGTTCGCTTGATTTGACGCCGAATCTTGTACATGACCACCATTTCCCCCCCTGTCAGGGACAAGGTGAGATGATGGCGAAAACTCAACTCCAAGTTTGCTCAATATCTGTGAACAAGTTCTGACATGTGTCTTAAACATCTTCTTGGCTGTTGATGCCCATTGCCAAGAAGCGATCCATCCAAGATGAATCTTTTTTCTTGCAGGAGGCTTGTTTCTGAAGCATCCGTGTGAGTAATGGGTGTGATCACGTTGTTTGCATGGATGAAGATCAAAATAGTGATCTTTCATATGGCCAACCGGAACATGTTGTTGGCATTTTAAAATCGTTGTGGAAGCGAGCAGATCTCAACAACAAGTAGAACTGACATACAAGAATCCGACACTCTGAAATATGATGGGCTTGGTGTAATCCGGAATATGAAAGGACACATCCTTGTCATATCCAAGACTAGTTCGGTGCTTGTTGTGGACAAGCTCTTCCCAAGGTCTGATGATGGGCTTGAGAAGTGCAGGTTGAGTTGCTGCATCAGCATGTAAATCTGCTCTTTTACAAGGAACTGAATGAGGATCAACTTCAACTTTATTGACTTGCTGTTGATGGGAGTCCTTCTCAATCTTCTGAACAGAAACATGTTCAGAATGGTGAATATTTTGCTGAAGATGAGATTCCAACTGCAAAAACTCAATATTTTCTTGTGCATCTTGCAAACAACTTTGAATGTTACAAAGAGCATTCTTGCTCATTTTTACCATATCATCAACATTTGAATGAATGAGGTTATTCAACAACTCTAATACCTCATTGATTTTATCCATTTCAACAACTTAGGCTCAAAAATTGAAAGGGTGTTGGCTTCAACCAAGAATGCACCCATTTACAATGTGATTCAACTTCCTTTCAAAAATACAAATGACTTATAGAAATATCAAAGTACAAAATCTATTGATTGCAACTATGAAGAAGCAATACAATGTCAATATCTCTACAAAAATATTTGAATGTGCAGCAAAAACACTTGTGCAAGAAGACTTTAAGGCCGCTGAATTTTCTTCAAGGAGCTGTTTTAAAAATGATGGCAAACTTGTCTTCACATCACCCTTCAAATCACAATGCAAATTTCACTTTTCACTATGTATTTAGTCCATCTTCTTCATATGTAATTTCCTATTTCTCTGCTGTCCATTTCTCTCTTCCTCTCTTTCTGCTATTACTTCTTTTCTTCCTCTCTCTCTGCTGTTTTTTTTTTAAATTAATTAAAAAATGGATTAATTAAAAATGGGAATTGTTTAAAAAGGGAGTCTAAAAATTTAAATAGATAAGGGGGAATTTATGAGTGGGATATTAATTGTAAATGGAAGGGAATTTAAAAAATAAAACTGGGATTAAAAAAATGGGAAAGAGGGATTAATTTAAAAGGAGGGGAATTAGTTAAAATATGGGATGGGGAGCGATAGGTGTGAGGGGGCGGGCTTGAGTATGCACAGAGAGGGAGCGGACGAGGTGAGTGTGGGCATGGAGGAGCAGAAGGTTTGAGTGATAAGGGTGAGGATTTGTGTGAAGCGAGGGGGCGGGAGTAGAAGGTCTAAGGAGTAGATGGGAGTGGAAGTGCGGATAGTGGAGTCGAGGGTTAATGGCGGAGTGATAAGGTGTGGGGGGGGCGGCGTGAGGAATTGGGGAGCCGTGGAAAAAGTTTGGGGTCAAGCCAATGGGAGGGGTTTGAGAGAGGGCAGGGTCGATTATTGATAGGGGGATGGGCGAAGGCCACGGGGTAGAGTGAGGTAGTGGGTAGGGGGCCGACGATGGAGTAGGCATACGGGTGGGGTAGCATGTGTTAAGGTGAGGCAGAGTGTGCACAGGCGTGGGATTGCAGAGAGGCCATAAGGCCGAGAGGGCCGTGATAGAGGAGAAGGACAAGTGTGGAGCCGTGAGGAAAGGGGGCAACGCAAGTCTGAGGGGGAGCGTATGGGAACTAAGGCCGAGAGAGTATTGTGAGGGGGGTCGAGGGAATAGTGTAGAGTGATGTGCTGTGCGTGAGGGTTTTGAGAATGGTAAGGGGGTCGAGTTGATATGTGGAGATGAAGGGAGAGCGAAGGGTGAGGGTGTAGATAGATGCAAATTGTAGAGCGGTGCATGGAGCATGCAGAGTGTTGGGTAGAGGGGGCCAAAGGGCCATGAGCACAACTCAAATTTTTATTTTTATTTTTATTTTTTATTTATTTTTTTTAATTTTTAAAATACAATAGAGAGCAGAATAAAGCAGAGGACAATAAGAGAAATGCAAAATTTTTCAAATGTATAGCAGAATTTTAGTCCATAAAATATCTCAGCAGCATAAAATTTGTCACTGTAGAATTCAAAAATTTTCAGCAGACAAAACTCAGAATTTTTTCTAGTAGCCCAGCAGCAAAAAAATGGACTTTAAAAATGTAGAATTTTCTAGAAAATTCTAGGTAGAAACTCAGAAATTTTACTTGAAAACCCAAAACGTTTCTTCAAAACCCCACTTTGAACAGTATTTTCAGCAGCTCTTCAAAATGCAGAATTTAATAGGAAGAAATTTAAAAGTGGGCAGCAGAAATTGCATGGAAAATGCAAAATGAAAACCTCCAGATGCATAGTGCTGCTTTTCTCCAAGAAGAAATTTCTGAATGCTACTTCTTTTCAAAACCAATGATGCTCTTCTTCAAAACCACTTTCTGAATGCGGAAAAATGTCAGCTGCAGAAACTCTCTAAATGCTGCAAAAATGCCAAGAATTTTTGCAGATATGCACATGCCATAAACACAAATGGCTCACTCAAGGTTGAGCTGGTTATGAATGTATCAACTCTGATACCATGTTAAACACCATGTTAAACACACACATGGTGTATGAGAAAGATAAACACACACACAAGAAACTCAACACACACAATGAAGGATAAGCGTGCAACTCTCATATTTTTCCATTATACATGATGTACATTTATAGTACAATGGTGTGACTCTTGGTTTCACATTCCAAGGTCACTTGGACTCCATTGTGACTTTTCGCATTCCACACCTACCCATGTAGGATTATGTGTTCCAACAATATCAGTCCTCAAAAATCTATTGTACATATAGTTCAATTAGATAGAACAAAAGTAGAATTCATTGGAGAAATGTTGTCAGTATCCATTAGATTATCATCCAATCCAAAGGTACTGCAAGTAATCGAAATTTTGGTCACAGACATCTCTGAATTTTATGGTCTTATTTTAAGTAGGGATTGGTTTGAAAAGTTACATGGACATTTCGCTACCGATTGGTCACACATGTGGTTACCATATAATGGTAAACCAAATCAAATCCGAGTTGATCGCAAAAAATTTATGAAACATGCAGTCACTGAATTAGAAGAAACAAATGAACTTGTAGCTTTCACCAATAATATTATTGGAAATTACTCAGCTGAATCATTTTTTTGATCATTCAATGCCCAAATTTCACCTTTTTCAATAAACACTGCTATTTCTCAAATTGAATTTTTTTCTCAAACATACACTTCTAGATGTGTTAATCTTAGCAACAAAATTTCGAAAGATTCTTTATTTTGGACTTTATACTTTGATGGTTCAAAATCAGAAGATGGTGCAGGAGCAGGTTGCGTTTTAATCAATCCACAAGGAGAGAAAACAATTCTATCCTGCAGACTCGAATTCCAATGCACGAACAATACTATTGAATATGAAGCATTGATACAAGGTCTGCACAAAGCTATTAGTTTAAATGTTAATTTGCAGGTATATGGAAATTCTGAAATAATTGTTAGACAAGTTAGAAATACAATTCATTGTATTTCTAGACATTTGAAACACTATCAAACTTTAGCTCAGAGCCTTACATCCCATTTTTCTGCATTTAATATCTCCACAGTTCCTAGATTACAAAATGCAAGTGATAATTTACTTGCTAATGTAGCATCTAAGCTTATACCATCCGAAGAATTTAGCCCGGACAAATTTTCAATTGAGTTAATTTTTAGGCCTTCCATTCCTGACAACGTAAAAAATTGGAGAGTATTTAACAATCATGCAAATATAGTAGACTTTATTACATCAGACAAAGCTTATGAAGGTCAAATCGTAGATGAACATGAACATGACTTACAGATTGAAGATAAACAAAATACTAATCCAATTCCCAAATCTGTAGTCAAAATGGAAGATCTTTATGATTTGAAAGATAGGTTTAAAAAGATGATGAATTCAAAAGCCCAGAGTTCTACTCTAAAATTTGAATTGATTAATCTTGGTACACTAGAAAAACCTCAAAGCATCAACCTAGATCTTGGTTTAATACCCGAAGAAAGGATGTCATTCATTAAGTTGCTGAAAACATATAAAGATATCTTTGCATGGGATTATTTGGATCTCAAGACATATGATACTTCCATAATTCAACATACCATACCTATGATCTTAGATGATAAGCATGTTCAACAAAAACTTAGAAAGATATATCCAAAATTAGAAAGTCAATTTAAATCTGAATTAAATAAAATGCTCAAAGCCAAAGTTATTTTTCCTATCGGACATTCTAAATGGGTGTCAAACATGGTCCCAATTAGAAAGAAGAATGGAGACATTAGGATTTGCATAGACTTTAGAAGTTTGAATAAAGCTTGCCAAACGGATAATTTTCCCTTGCCTACCATGGAATAGATATTACAGTCAGTTGCAGGATTTGAATTGATGCCTTTTATCAACATATTTTCAGGATATAATTAGATTATGGTACATCTAGATGATAAATTAAAGACAACATTCAGGACAAAGTGGGGAACATACACATATCAAAAAAATTCCTTTTGGGTTGATTAATGATGGTGCTAAATTTCAACGTGCTATGGATATAGATTTCAGAGGACTAATCAACATCTCAGTTGTTATATACTTAGATGACATTACTATTTACTCTAAGAATAGGAAAAATCACGTTAATCACCTAGAACACAATTTTGAAAGATGTAGAAAATTTGACATTTCCTTGAATCCTAAAAAATGTTATGTCACCTTATGAGAAGGTAAATTATTAGGGTTCATTGTCTCTAAAAAAGGAATCCAAATTGACCCTGATAGGATTCAGGAAATTGAAAACATCCCTCTACCACACAATAAAAAAATGATGCAATCATTTTTAAGAAAAATTAATTTTGTAAAAATATTTGTTCTCAATTTCTCCCAAATCATCTTACCCCTACAATCAATGATCAAGAAAAATTCAATTTTTAAATGGGGAAAATAAGAGAGAAATTCTTTTGAGTTAATTAAGAAAGCCATTATTGAAGCTCCTTCTTTAACAACTCCTGATTTTCTTAAGCCATTTGTATTATATACATTTTCTTCTAATATATCATACGCAACAATTTTGACACAACTAAATGATCGAAACATTGAAGCAACAATTTCATTTTTTAGATCTAACCTTCAAGGTGATGAGTTAAATTATTCAGCTGTGGAAAAACAAGCTTATGCTGTATTTAAAGCTTTGAAACATTTTAGACCTTTTCTCCTAAAAACACATACTAAAATAATAGTACCTTACTCAGCAGTAAGGAAATTATTAATCCAATGAGAAGTAGGAGAGAAGAGAGCAAATTGGATGACTGTACTTCAAGAATATGATGTAGAGATACATCCTGCTAAAATTGTTATAGGAAAAGGTCTTTGCAGGATGTTAACTAGAGTGTCTCATTTACCAACAGAAGAAGACCAATCAAATGAAATACAACTGTCCGAGGTAAGCCTAAACAATTCTCAGTCACAATATGTTGATCTGAATTTTTTCTTAAAAAATGGATATGCTCCATTATATCTCAATTATACAACAAAGCGTGCTCTGAGGCTTAAATCAAATCAATATCAATTCATATATGATGTGCTATTTAGAAAGAATTATGATTCTATATTATTGATATGTTTAGAGAAAACTAAAGCTGAAAAAGTAATGTAATAATTACATGATGGACCAGGTGGAGGTCATTTTGGAGGAAACACCATAGCTCATAAAATACTACATGTTGGTTACTATTGGCCAACTCTATTTAAAAATACACATGAATACACAAGAAAATGAAAAGTGTGTCAGCAGCAGGGAGAGAAAGGAAAGCAAAATTTCCACTACAACCAGTAAATATCCAACCACCATTTGAACAATGGGGGTTAGATATTATAGGTGAAATAACTCCAAACTCTTCTAAACAACATAAGCATATTCTAACTGCAACAGATTATTTCACAAAACATTACGGGAATTTTGAGGTCTAAAATGGACATCCTAAGAAAAATTTACAACCAAAATAAACTTTATAATAACCAATAGGATTCAAGATGATGATGTCAACCATGGGGGATGATTCACCATTTTTTAAGTAAAAGGGTAAAAATATTAAAAAATAATAAAATAACAAAACTATTTTTTCAACTCATATTTTCAACTTATCTCCCAAAGTTTTAACTCAAATTTTGAGCGGGAATACTCATTGGATGCAAAATTTAATTACTCATCCAAGAAGTACCCATGTTGCATACTTTTGATGGATTCTTCTACATGAAAAATGAGAAATACATGAAAAAACATGATTGCAATCACGTTTTTCACGTATTTCTCATTTTTCGTGTAGTAGGATCCATCGAAATTATGCAACATAGGTACTCCTTGGATGAGGAATTAAATTTTGCATCTAACGAGTACTCCCGCTCGAAATGTGAGTAAAAACTTTGGGAGATAAGTTGAAAATACGAGTTCAAAAAGTAGTTTTTTTTCTTTTTTCCCTCTAAAATTTGATGATGTAATCAAATCTTATTTTATTATTTCCACTATTATTTTATAATTTCCTTAGGAGGCCCATTTTAGACCTCAAAATTACCCTAATGTGGGTATAAGCTATCCCATTAAAGGTGGTTAATACACAAAGTATTACAGATTTTATTGATTAGTTCATAATCACCAGGTTTGGCCTCCCATCAGCTTTGATATTTGATAATGCATCTTACTTTTCTGGAAATGATATAATAGAATTTGCTTTGAAAAGAGGTTTTAAATTAAAATACTCAACTAACTATTATCCACAAGGTAATGGATTAGCTCAATCTACAAATAAAAACCTTATCAAAATCATCAAATGAACTATAGAAAAAAATCATAAAATTGGCACAAAGCACTATTATTTGCTCTTTGGGTAGATAGAATCACCTAAAAAGCCTCAATAGGTACTTCTCCATTTGTGTTAGTTTATGGGAAAGAAGCAGTTCTCCCCACAAATATAACAATACCATCATTTGCTTTAGCGCAATTTATTGATGAAAATCCTTCATCTTCCCTTCAAATTAGTCAAGATCAAATTATTAAAATGGAAGAACATAGAGAAAAGGCCAAAGCCATACATGCTCATCATCAACAAATAGTGAAAGCCTCATTTGACACAACATCTACCAGCTCAAAAGCTTTTGAAATAGGGGACCTTGTTTTGAAATGGGATAAGGCACATGAGGAAAAAGGTAAGCATACCAAATTCCAAAGATTTTGGCTTGGTCCATTTCAAATCATAGAGAAAATAAGCTTATCCACCTTTTTGCTGCAAGACTTATCAGGTAAGAAAGATTCCTTGCCTGTAAATGGTCAAATTATTAAAAAATATTTGCTTTAAATTTTATTTTTCTTTAGGAAAATAAAAAGTTGAAAATATCATCATTTTTGGTTGATTCAAATTTTCAAAATTTCTGATAAATTATTTAGATCTTTCGCTTTTATAAATAAGTGAAGTAAAAAGATGATTATAACTATGAGAATTGAATAAAATTTATTTTTTTGAAATAATTTTAAATTTACTAAAGGCATTTACTTTCCGAAAAGACTCTTGATATCATAAAATATACTTATTATGTATCAGTCAAAAAAGGAAACTTTTAACTTAGCAAGGATTCTCTACAAAAAGGTATCTACCAACTCTATAAATATCATCCATAAATCTTAAACGAGCTAATGATTCATCCCAATTGATAAAATTTCTTCTTCAAAGTATAATTCAAAAAAGAAAAAGAAATATATACGATGTACAAATTCAAAAGAAAATAAGTCTCATTACGAGCTTGTTTATCATGATCATAGAAAAATAATCTAGACTGAAATTACCAATACTACATACTATAACAGGGTAATAGCTAAATGATTATAAAAAATCAATAGACAAGGGGTCTCATTACAAGTCAGCTTGTTCAGTCTAAATTACTATTAGTGAATGACATTATCACTATCAGGCCACCAAACCTGGACAATGATTTTGAAAATGTGTCAGGAAAAAGAAATTCAATTGAATGTCAAATTATATTTTGAAATAAGAAATCAAATTCAGATGGGACTATGAATAATTATTAGTTAAAAGATAACGTCGTCGAGGCTATAAACGCTTGCTGGCAACAATGGCTCTATCTGTGATAAATGAGTAAAAAAATATGAAACCAATTTTAGAGAATACCTACTTTATATTTTTAAATCTGAGTACTGACTGATACAGATACCTATGTATTATCACGGAAGGGGTTAATTAAGAAGAAATGAGATAGGTAAATAAATTATATTATGAAAAAACACTGTTTAATTCATGAATCATACTATTTTTATTCTTATATCTTTTTCTCATTTTGAAAGTTTAGAAATATCAAAATAAACCAATCAGAGATATCTGGTTCTCCCAAATGAATTGCCAATTGTTATGTTATGCAACAACTCCCCCTGCATTTTTATTTTCAAAATAATCTAAACCTTTGATAGATAGAAATAGGAACCCTTCTTAAAAATGTATTTTTCATTTTAGATAAAAAATCAAACTCCAAAAACATTATTGATTTTATTAAAATAAGAACACAAAAAACAAAAAAAACTTAATAAAACATCCTTATGATTACCCTATCGCAAATCACAAATCTCGCATAATATTTTGAAAGTTAAGCAACAAAACAATGAAATCCCGATTTTGCGATTTGTGATCTGAGTTTCACAAGCGATAGCATAAAACGCGCATTGCGAATATATGTTTGAAACTTTAAGCAAACTTTACCAAAGTTCCGATATTACGACACTGCAATTTTGTGATATTTCTATACTGTGATTTTACGATATCGCGATATCGCGAAATCGTACATCGCATAAACAAAAAGTAATGTGCTTCATAAAGACAGGTTCATAGGGAGCGATTCAATGGATTTGACATGTTTAAATAAATGTTTTACGTGAAAATAAATCATGTCAGAAATGATTAGAAATACAAATAGTTTGTTAGCCCACTATGGTATTCTTGACAAGCAAGCTGGGGGCTGAGTGATGGTGGAGCCTTCAAGGAATGCCTTTCCTCTGAAAACCCATTCTCCTTGAAGCCTCTGAGTGCTTTTCCATGTATAAATCCTATCTGCTGCCCCATTTCCAGAAAGGCCATGCATTGCCCCTCATATCACTGCAAACACCACGTTTTCCCCCTAAACCCCTCCAAAATCCCCATCAAATTCTCCATACATCCTTTGTTCCACCCAAATACACCTTGGTCTTTCTATCGTTTCCCTCCCATGGCCTCAAATTACATAAAAAAGGCTTGAAAACCCACTCTAAACATTATATTGAGCCTAGCCCCTTCCGCCATTAGCCTCCGCACTTTTCCTCTCATGAAACCCAGCGCCATGACCAACGCTAGACCCGCAAAGCGCTTAGCCTCTCCGACCCTTTCTCCGCTCGGAAAATCATAAAAAACCTCTGATAATTCATATTTTCGGGTTCTTAAATAATTTCCAAAGGTTGCGCACCGGTTATAAACAACGCTGACACAGGTTTGAATTAAATATTCGGGGCAGCAGTCATGAGTCCATTGTTACCACGGATCCAACGGTCTTGATCCCGTAGAACCACGGACCCCACGCCAACATACGTCATACACCCATAACCCGCCGTTTGTGCACACTAATGGGGTCAAGCGGTTTCTCGGAGAGCAACGATTCCACTCAAGATATGATGCGTGGCATCAGTACGATGGCGAAACCGCCCACATTTCACACATTAATCTTCGGTACAAGACGCTTAGCGGAATGGATAGGAACCGTCAGATTTGGAGGAGTTCATCCTACGAGTGTCGTTCATCAAACTGCGCCTGCTGCGCGGCGTCTTCCTCCAAACGTCGCAATTGGAAGCACTTTGTCTAAAGTGTCATTGTTACACTTTTCTATAACGTCGGTATAGCGACGGTTTCGATGGATGGAAAAAATTTGGGAAATTTCCGACATTTATAACCTCAATACGGAACCAAATTATCGAATTCCTTAAATGTAATAGTGGTTGTTGATCAACTAACAAAGTATTCACATTTATTTTCTATTTATGCACGATATACTACTTCATAGGTAGCTGAGCTCTTCTTTAGAGATGTATTTAGACTCCATGGTCTTGCAAAGACCATAGTCAGTGACCGAGATAGCCACTTCATGGGTGGCTTTTGGCGGGAGATTTTTCTATTAGTGGGTATTGAGTTAACACCGAGTACTAGCTATCACCCACAGATTGATGGACAGACATAAATAGTAAACAAGTGGCTGGAAGGATACTTGTGAAACTATATTTCAGGGCAGAAAAAGGCATGGCTGCGTTGGCTCCATTTGCGGAAGTATTGCTACAAAACAACTTTTCACATGTCCATTGGCATGACCCCATTTCGAGCTCTTTATGGGTATGATGTTACATCATTTTTTGATGTGATTCTTGGGGCAAGCAAGGCTCCTAGAGTAAAGAAGTGGATTTAGGAGAGTCAGGATATACTCTGGGCCCTCAAGGACAACATTGCTACAACACAAAACCAACAGAAGTTATATGTAGACCGTGGTCGGACATAGTGTTGAGAATGGCAACAAGAAACGATTGAAGGAGGCCTCTGAAGCATCTCCTCATCTAGTTGAAATTGATCACCTAAACTAGGTGGGGACCACACATGTGATTTTTGTCGAAAAGTCTGTTTTAGACTATGTCTATTTTTGAACATCGGGGAGCATGGATTCGGGGGATTGCATGTATGAGATTCTTGGAGTATGTGTCATGTTGGTAAAAATAGATGGGACTCTATTTTTTAGGTCGAAAGAGTCAAGACTATTTTGAAGCGCCTCTCTCCCTAAAGCATGGATGTCGAATATTATTAGCTCTTAATAATATTTGGACTCTAAACATTATCTTATTCTCTTGGAGCACGCCGGTTTGATGCCTGGATGTGGCATGCGGTGACCAGGAAGGAATTATGCTATTCCTGAGGGTTATGTGGAGCTATTGCATGGATACTTCAGTTAGAACTCATGTGACAGAGTTTGGTGGAGTTGATTGAGGAAGTTAATGGAGTTGTGTTCGGTTTAACTAATCTAAACATAGTTGAGCTATTTGTATCCAGTTTAACTAATTGATACAATTAGTGAGAGTGGTGTGAATTAATTATTAATTAATTCACTAATTATAAACTCATTAATCAACTAAAGAATGCATCAGTTAACTTCAGTGCAGAAATAGGTGAAAGAGCAGGTTAACTATCAGTTGTGACTATACAGTTGCTATTTGCAACACACAGATAGGTGGAGTAGCCCATGAGGATTGCGCAGTTCAATCCAGGTGGTTTATCTATATAAAGAGACCATCCCATAGCATTGAAATAGGCAATTCAGGTTGGCTATCAAGTGGCTAAAGGTTGGAGCATGAGTTTTGCTAGATCTAGCTTGATAGTGTGTAGCAAGGGAGGTAGTGCATGAGAGCTTGCAAAGAGCTTTGTACTATGATTGTTACATGATCTCCATGACATGCATAATATACAGATAGTTGGGGGTTTTCAGCTTTAAGCTTTCCCATGAAATACTGTGTTCATATGTGTGAATTTTTATGGCTTTAATGTGTGCATGCAATTGATTTTATTTTCGCATGTGATGATCAATGGTAGAAGAGATTCTGTATTATGCATGAAGCTAAAATAGTGTGTGATCAGGAGAATCTCGGTGGATAACATATCAATTATTCAAATTTCTACATGGTATCAGAGCGATATTGATCATTGGAGCAATTGCAAAGCATTGAAGTGGTTGAGTTTTAGGATAAACTCAAGAAACATAAAGATGGAGAAAGCCGGAAATATACATGCATATTGTATATAATTTTCTACATGGAATGAGAGCGAGAATTTTTGGGTGCGCGAGTTTGTAGGGAATATCTGAAAATTTTTTGTGAAATATTTTCAGAAACAAATAGCATATTTGGATTCCTTGCGAAAAAATACCCAAATTGAAAAAAAAAATCGGTCGAATCGGAGCTCGGATGAGGGAGATATCATCGATTTAAAATCAGCTCTTTTGTTAGAAAATTTTGCGACGGCGGGACAATTGCAATGTGTGCGAGCCAAGAATCTACATGCACTAAGGTACAAGATGCATGCAAAGCTTTGAGGAGCAAAGCAGAGGTTAGTGACTTGGTGGTTGAGAGGGATCCTCTCAACATGCAGCGTGAGGACAAGTCAAGGAGGTTGGGATTCGGGCAAAGAATCTCTACAGACTTGGAGTAGATGGGATGTCTACGGAGCTTCCTGCTGATGGGAAGTGCATGAAAGGCATGCAACTGATGCTCGAGAGGGAGCAAGTTTTGCATGCAGGTATTGAAGTAGATGGGATGTCTACGGAGCTTCCTGCTGATGGGAAGTGCATGAAAGGCATGAAACTGATGCTTGAGAAGGAGCAAGTTTTGCATGCAAGTATTGAAGTAGATGGGATGTCTACGGAGCTTCCTGCTGATGGGAAGTGCAAGGAAGACATGCAACTGAAGCTTGAGAGGGAGCAAGTGTTGCATGCAGGCGAGAAAGACATGCAACTGAAGCTTGAGAGGGAGCAAGTTTTGCATGCAGGTGAAAGTGAACCTCGGGATGTGGAGCAGCCACAAGAGGATCATGGAGTGGAAGAAACCACTCATGCAGAGAAATTTCGTGCCAGATGGGCAGAGGGAGTGCATGCAGCTATACCACCAGGTGAGAGGTGGGGTGACATGCATGATTAATCCCAAGAGGATATTTCTGGGCAGGATTCATGAGATGGTGTGGATCTCATGAATTGAACCTGGCTACGAGGTGCCCACAGCACAGCAGTAGCATGATCAGTTGGATTGATGCAGGCAGATCAAAGTGACAGTGTCGGATACTGGAGCGCGAATCAGAGTTGACAACAAGTGCAAGAGTGCATGGGTGCAAGAGTTCAACAGCGCAGTGGTTCCTGATGACATGTGCAGTAGCTAAGCAGAGGTCAAAGACTTTGATGATAGATGCATCAGACTAATTGAGTTGTTTGGAGCCTATTCAGTTTCAGAGATGTTGCATGCAAAGGGTGCATGGCGCATGCATGGAGTTGCATGGTGCATGCATGAGTTTGCATGGCGCATGAAAAGGGTGCATGGCGAATGAATGGAGTTGCATGTCGCATGCATGGAGTTGCAATGGCGCTTGTGAAGGTTGCAGGGTGAATGCATGGAGTTGCATGTCGCATGCAAAGACATTCCTTTCTTGTTGAGAGGGAGTGTTGAAAATGGCAACAAGAAACAGTGAAGGAGGCCTCCTGAAACATCTTTCCTGATCCTAGTTGGAGATTGATCACCTAAACTAGGTGGGGACCACACATGTGATTTTTGTCGAAAAGTCTATTTTTAGACTATGTCTATTTTTAGACATATGGAGCATGGTTCAGGGATTGCATGTATGAGATTCTTGGAGTATGTGTCATGTTGGTAAAAATAGATGGGACTCTATTTTTTAGGTCAAAGAGGTCAAAGGCTATTTTTAGACTGCCTCTCCTAAAAATATGGAAGTCAAATATTATTTACCCTTAATAATATTTAGACTATAAACAGCAGTTTACTCTCTTGGAGCACTTCAGTTTGATGCCTGGATGTGGCACATGCAGCTGACAGAAGGAAATACGCTTTTCCTAGGGTTTAATTGAAGCTATTGCATGATGACTTCAGTTAGAACTCATGTGACAGAGTTTGGTGGAGTTGATTGAGGAAGTTAGTGGAGTTGTATTCAGTTTAACTAATCTAAACATAGTTGAGCTTTTTGTATCCAAGTTAACTAATAGATACAATTAGTGAGAGTGGTGGGAATTAATTATTAATTAATTCACTAATTATAAACTCATAAATCAACTAAAGAATACATCAGTTAACTTCAGTGCATGGACAGTTTCAGTGGAGACTAGTGCAGAAATAGGTGAAAGAGCAGGTTAACTATCGGTTGTGACTACACTGTTGCTATTTGCAACACACAGATAGGTGGAGTAATCAATGAGGATTGTGCAGTTCAATCCAGGTGGTTTATCTATATAAAGAGACCATCCCATAGCATTGAAAAAAGGCAATTCAGGTTGGCTATCGAGTGGCTAAAGGTTGGAGCATGAGTTTTGCTAGATCTAGCTTGATAGTGTGTAGCAAGGGAGGTAGTGCATAAGAGCTTGCAAAGAGCTTTGTACTATGATTGTTACATGATCTCCATGACATGTATAATATACAGATAGTTGGGGGTTTTCAGCTTTAAGCTTTCCCATGAAATATTGTGTTCATATGTGTGAATTTTATGGCTTTAATGTGTGCATGCAATTGATTTTATTTCCGCATGTGATGATCAATGGTAGAAGAGATTCTGTATTATGCATGAAGCTAAAATAGTGTGTGATCGGGAGAATCTCGGTGAATCATCCAGTATTCAAATTTCTACAATAGAGGCAGTTTGAGGTTGATGATTTGTTCTATCTCCATTTTCAGCCATATAGACAGTCTAAAATAAAGGAGAAGGGGGCTGAGAAGCTTAAGCCTCGATTCTATGGGCCATACAGGGTGATCCGTCATGTTGGGGAAGTAGCATATGAGTTGGAGCTTCCCATTGGAAGTAAGATCCATAACATTTTTCATGTCTCATGCCTTAAGAAGGCCATTGGAAAACATGCGGTTGCCACCATGGATCTCCCACCTATTGATGATGAGGGCTATCTGGTTTTACAACTAGAAAATATCTTGGATACTTGGGAGAGGTAGCTAAGAAACAGGGTGATTAGAGAGTATCTGATTTGATGGAGGAATCTACTTGATGAGGATGCCACTTGGGAAGGAGAGAATATTTTGCAACATCCTTTTGTACTGTTGCTTAAGGACAAGAAAAATTTGGGAGGGGAGGACCGTAATATTCCCAATTAGCTTTTAGCTAGTTGGAATATTATATGTTGCTTCTATTCACATCTTAGATGAATAATTGGGGTAAAGAGACCCTTAAATCTCTTTAGTAGGAATAAACCACTTCTAGTATGAATATGGATCAGTTTAGCTAGCTAAAATAAAAAAAACCTTGGTGTGGAAAGGGTCAATACATGTAGACTGGGTCAAGGTTGACGAAATCAACAACGCTGCCATAGGAGAGAGTGGAGCTAGTGGGGACAACACAGTTTTGGAGGAGGAGTCTTTGCATGGGAGTAGCATCATAAATGAGTGGGGAAAAGGGTGAGGAAGCTCACCAAGCATATATGGGAAGGGATAACAACTATGAGAGGCACTCAAAATATTTTTTTTATCTTTGGGTCTTGTGACTTCTCGCATGCTTCAACTGTTTAGCGGAGTTTGTTGTACTATTTAGTACAAGGCTATTTCTAGGAGGAAATCACACATTCTGCCTCGGGGGACTTCGAGTGCCCACTCAGGAGAGCTATTATGAGCTTCATTTCCACCATCTGGAATTGGGCCAACAACTTCCTTCAGCCACAACGCATTCTTCTTGAGGAACTGCGTTATTTTGGGTGAAAAACCCTGTTTATGAGCTAATTTCCTAGTGAAGGGAGCAACCTTTCACCAGGAAAGCTAGAGAGGAGGACATACAACCATATATTTGTCATTTCAGCCTTATTTCAACATATCTCTATTGATACAGTGTGATTCAACTGAAGAGTTGCAGTCTGCACATTTTTCATCTTGTGTATTTCAAGAAACCATTTCCGGGTTATCTTGGGATTGTGTTTGAGAGACTATTTCTCCATTTTCAACTCCTTTTGAGCATCATAGAAGTAGATCCAATTGTTGCCATTTTCTAGTTGCATTAACCCTCACTAGGACTGCGTTTTTAGGTACTCTGAATTTTCTATATAGCAGCATCATTTGTGGTTTCAATGTATTTGGGCACTGGAGGCTTGTTTGCCTACTTTGAGTGATTATTTCCTCAACATATTGTATATTTTGCTGCTGTGATACATAATATAATGGATCTATGATTTTTCTCATGTGCTTGTACTAATATTGCTGTACATTCTAGTTGTGTGTTCAATATTACTGTCTTTCCTAGTATGGAATATTACATCGAATCTCTCTTGTGATTTTTGATAGAGACAATTTCATAGAGTTGGTAGCTTAAAGATGCTTGGAATACTTGACCTCAAATTTGACCCTCTATGGGGTTTGAAAAATCATTTTCTAATTGTATACACCTATAAACTGGATGCTCTGTGATGTTCAAACTGCTTGAGAGCAAGAGGATATCAAAACATAATGCAATTTTCAACTTCTTCTGGTTTGTTCATACAGGTGTGATTGAGCTGCTTGTCTTTGTAGGCCAAAAAAGGAACATCATTCATACATTTGTGATTGGGATAGTCATCTTTGGAGGTCCGTGGGAAACTTGATGTTAGAGGTGAGCATTTTTTGGTTTGAAGAGAGACTGATTTTTTTTTCTGAGGTACATGCAATCCAATATTGTAGAAGATTTTGTTTATTACTTCCAACAGAGCTCTATGGAGTGTTATCGATACCAGGTTCGACATTTAAAAAAACTGAATAAACTCTATAAAATGAGGTAACATTCTATGCATTTAAAAGAAAAAAATTGAACACTCATTTCCATAATGGAAGACTGTGGATATGTTGTTTTCATGATACTAAGGGAATGATCTGATTCAACTGATATATTTCCTTACTTGCCTATGCTATTAGTGGTGGTACTGTGAAGATACTAATGAATTTTCTTATGCACAACACTAATGCGTACAATTCTATAATAGTGGTTTTTGGGCAAGTTTCCCAGCAGATCTATTTGTACCCTGCTTAGGATCAACACTGATGTGTGAAATGCTCTAATAGTGGTTTTTGGGAAACTTTCCTAGCATATCTATTTGTACCACAAATTGCAATCCTTGTTTTCTCATAGAAATTTGTACTTTAAAAGTGCACATCTTACACTCATAATATGACTTTGTACTAACTGGAAATTTGTTTTGAATCCCTACAAATTACACAATTTATGTCATACTGGAACATTTTTTATGCCCAAATTGATGATTTAATGCACCTGTTTGAGATATTGCATAAATGTATCCTGTAATCCCTTTGGAGAGTTTATGTGTGACCATGGATTTAACTATGTCTATTCAAATAAAATGTCCTAATTATACATATGTAGATCTAATTTATTCGATTGATTGTATAGTCGAAGAAGTAGTTGAAGCACCAAATTCTTACCTTCGTGATAAATATCTAATTTATGTAGTTTGTGATTGAGGTGTAGAGCCTGGTCTTAGGGATAGAGATAACGAATTTGACCTTCGTGATCGAACCTAATATCTATACCCATAGATAGCAAAGCTAGGCATACCAATGAGCTAGAAAGCATCACCATCTAACATATAAGCCTAAATCCCACAACCATATAAGCCAAGCTAGCCCATAGCCTTAGCTATTGATTCTTTAGAGTAATTATATTACTCAGTTGACCAGGTTATAGATCGATACCCAGTAGCAGGAAAGGTAGCAAAGCCAAAAGCTAATGATTCTACATCAAATTAAGTGATCCAAGTGGAAGCCCTAGTAGTAGATTCTAAGGTAAATGTGGATTGAGTTGGCCGAGTTAATTACCTTGCACCCATTGAACCAATTTCAGTTTAACACCCAGCATCTAAGCTAGTTCCATCTACCTAGCCAACATATAGTTAACTATCAGTACCAACATCCTCGCTTCCTTGATTAGATGGTCCCATATGTTGTGATGGTTTAGATTAGCACTATATATAATGCTTGTTTATTGATGTTAACTAGCTACCCATTATTTGGTTTTTTGAGAGGGGGGGGGGGGGGTGTTGTTGGGGGAGAAAAATCTGAAGCTTCGGGTACTAACCCATTGATGGTCGATATAGGCTTAAGGTATTTGGGGGATTTCATTCCACATTGTTAGGTTCACTAAGAATATCATATTTTATAAAGAAGCAAAAAATGCATTCCTATTTACATAATTGTTCTAACCAATGTTATTTTTGCATTGCCTGTTGTTCCCACTTATACTGTGCATATGCCTCAATTCCTAGAAGGGATGTTTATAAATAAGGACATGTATAAAGAAGTGGTGTTCCAGCTCGTATAGGTCCATATATACTTAGACCCCAAGAAGATTACAACTCAGGTCTTTCCCTCTCCTAGTTGCTAAAATAGGATATACCTTAAGGTCATGAGCTTTTAGAATGAAGAGATCCTCACACACACAATAAAAATGGGGAGTGGGAATGACATACTCTTTAAATTATACAGGGATAAGGCCCTATGGAAATTAATGTTACAAAGATACAGGCCATGGATGATGAGTGGATCACATAGAAAATTTTAGGGATGAATCTTAGCCCATGGGTGAAATTTAAGGGGTTTTATATTTTAGAGAGACAAAATTTTTATATTACACCCCTTTTCTATGACTAGTCGAAAAATTATTTAAAATATAGATAATTGTTATATTTTAGCCAATAAAACATAAGCACAAATAAACATTTAACCCTGATTCGGTTGGTTTGTAGATCAAATTTGTTTCTAATCGCCCCGATTTCATCTAAAATTTGTTTCTAATCGCCCCGATTTCTGGCACTGGCACTGGTTAGGGGCTATTTCTCCTTCTACCATTCTGGAAATCGAGGGTAGGGTTAACTTCACCTCCATAGGGAAGGGTTACTAACTCTTCTATTTTTTCTCAGAAGGTCAGAGAATGTTGTTGTTGTTTCACTTTTTTCTGTATTCTGATCTAGTTGGGAGAATGGTGATTGATGGTTCTCAATATCTTCCTTGATTGGCACAGTTTGCGGGCTCTTAAAAGTCATGGAATGATCTTATCGAAAGATGGAATGCGGGTGACAAAATTCACCCTAGATTTTAGCGGATTTTAGAGGTTTTGTTTTGATTCATTTGTATAAATTTGTATCTATAGACTACAATCATCATTATTGATCTGTGGGTGTGTAGGGGTCCCCTGTCTCACTAATTTTATGTCCTAGAGTTGCTTATGCATGCAAAATATTCTTGTTAGCTATATAATCTCTGCGATTAGAGCCCGAGCCAAACAATTCAACAATGTAAAGGAGGCATAGGACTGGGGAGCCACAAAAATACTAAATACCTTTATATTTTACTAGTCTTCTATGAATTTCATTATACCTTGAACAAATTAATCAAGGACCACACCTTGATCAGAGTTTCCTTGGAAGCGGACCACTTGTTTCTTGTAGAGTAAACCCTAGACGGACATATCCATATTGTGTAAGAATATTCTTATTTGTGGTGATGTTGCATGGATTTGATAGAATTTTGTTCCTTTACTCGCATCATAAGGGTTTACCAAACCTCGAACTGTAGTGATATACTTGCTGGACATCACCATCAACCAGGAAAAAGATGGTTAGGGTTTAATACATGATAACAAGGGTTTTGTTTATTTGTATTCATTCTTTAGTTGGTATCTTGAAGGATTGATTGGTATTCGAAATTTAGAGTATCATTGGACAGTGGATCTTAGTTACAGTGGTTGTAGAATCTTATGAAATACATATCTGGGATTGTACTGCTGAAATTTGAAGCATATTTTCGATTTGGAAAATTGGTTTTACAGTATTTTCGATAATACCTTATGTGTGTGATGAAAAAATCAGATGTTGTGCTTTAAGTAGAACTATAATTATTATTTTATGCATCTAAATGATATATGTGTCAAGAAACCCTAATAGAAAACTAGGACAAAAAATTTGTTGCCCCATTACAAAGTAATACAACAAAGAAATTATTATTTTTTGGATCAAATATGCACTTCCATTCCGTATTCTTGAGCTTGACCTCCCCATGTCACAAGCAACATTAAAAAGGAAAAACAAGTCTCAAAATAAAACTTAACAACTCTTGCATATTAATGCTTCCACAGCAAATCTCTGTGCCAACTTTAATCATCTGCTCATATGCCTAATTTCAACGAAAGGTTTAGCTTATGCCTCTGATTTAGTAAATTTTCACTAATTTTTTATTTCTTTGGTACATGAGGCATTCTTGAGCTTAGTGCCCTGATCAATTAGGCCATCTCCTCTTTGGAAAAAATCTTCTACTCTAGAAAGGATATTCTAAATTGTTTCTAAAGAAACTATAGAAAATGGAGCACTGGGCATTCTGTAGTCACATAAGATAACATGTCACTACATACCCTACAAGTGGAATATGGTATATATTGTTGTGTATTTGAAAATATCCCCATGCAACAATAAGAGCAGGTTCATATGAGAATAATATAGTGATAATGTACACTTTCGTAACTCTACAAAGATTAAGATACTTGCTCCCTTCAGGATGAAAATATTTTTGTACAAATATTCACTCTCGTAGTTCAAATATGCTCCGGAAAGAAAAATCTTGTGCTTAAGTAATCCTTAGTTTTAATCCTGCATACATTTTGTATATTGGCTTGATCCTACACTCAAGATGATTAGTTTGGACATGATGCAAGAGACTGCAGTGCGTTAATGTAGTAGTACAAAGAAAATAAAATTTCTTTTGGATCAAATATGCACTTTGATTCAATGTTCTTGGTCTTGACCTCACCATGTCTCAAACAACATTAAAGGGAAACCCAAGTCACAAAATACAACTCAACCACTCCTACATCTTATTTCTTACACAAAAAATCTCTGTGTCAACTTTTGATTATTTGTTCACAGTAGTTAAGGAAGCCTAATTTCAACAAAAAGTTTAGCTTGTGCCTTTGAATTGACTCTCCTAAAATTTCACTGATTTTTATTTCTTCAATACGCGAGGCATGCTTGAGCTTAGTTCCATGATAAATTATATCATCTCTTCTATGGACAAGTTCTGAAGCTCTAGAAAGGATAGTCTGAAATTTTTCTGAAGAAAATTTGGGCAATGTAGTCTTGGGAATTTTGCAGTCACATCAGATAACACGTTACCACAAACTCAAATTTCACATATATTACCTTGTATTTGAAAATAGCACCACAAAACAATAAAAGAATATGCGTGGAATAATTCTGAATAATAAAATGATAACATACACTTTCCCAAGATTGCGAAGGCTAAAACACTTGCTCCCTTCAAGGTGGCAATATTTTTGTACAAATCTTCGCTCTCGTAGTTCAAATGTGCTCCAGCAAGAACACTCTTGCTTAAGTAAATCGTTTATTTCAAGCTATACATAGATTTTTTACCTTGGTTTGATATTTCTCCCAAGATGACATGAAAAATAGTGTGGAAATGATGTAAGAACCAGTAGTGGGCTAAATGTAGTGCTACAAATACAATCAAAATTATTTTGTATCAAATCTGCACTTTGATTCAGTATTATTGGTTGTGACTTCACAATACAAACAACATTGAATGGAATCCCATTTCTCAAAACACAGATTAACCACTCCTGCAGCTTATTGCTTCCACAATGAATCTTTCTTGGAACTTTGATTATCCATTCAAGGTAGTTTAGCAAGCCTAATTTCAAAAAAAAATAGTTTGTGCCTCTGGATTGGATCATATAAATTTTCACTGATATTTATTTCTTGGGAACGTGAGGCATGCTTGAGCTTAACACCGTGGAGAATAGGATCATCTCTTCTATGGATGAGTTCCAATACTTAATAATGAATATTTCAAAATTTTTATGAAGAAACTTTAGGCAATGGAGTCTTGGGCATTGTGCTTTTTTTATTTTCTCTTTTACAGCCATGGGAATTAAATCATGTCTTCGCTAGACTAGTGCTGAATCTCTAGATGGTATATTTTGACATTTTTCTGAATAAATTTTAGAGAGTAGAGTCATGGGAATTGTGGATTTTAGATATTATTCGATACACATAGAAACTCCCTGATTTTCAATGCCAATGAAATTTACATCTTCAATCAACTTTATCAAGTCATCTGCATGCAAATTGTGAGGATGACATAAAGCCATCCTTTTAGTCTCCTTTCAATATGTGGCTTGAATTGACAAAAAAATTTGCACACGAGTGTATTGGCTCAAACAAAATATGCATTTGTGAATTGAAATTGTGACATATACTGTTAAACTATTTCTTTCCATGTTAAACTCTACAAGTTGAAGACCTGAAAAGAAGTTGGAAGTTCAAAATGTGAACATATATGTAATTCCTCATCCTATATGACATATTGCCATTAAACAGTTATGCATGTTTGTTGTGACAGAGAGTATTTTATAAAATAATTTTATATAAGTACAATTTTTTTCATTGTGTAGAGTATCGTTGTACTATATTAGTAAAACTTAGAAAAAATTTAATGAAGCAAAAATAACCAATTTATTCTACTTTTCTAAGTATAATTTTTTAAGGTTTTCCATAACTTTAAAAATATACTTGAATCATAGTTGGCCTTACACTTACTTTCAATGAAATTATCATGTAAGTGTTGTGATTTTAATCTTCAATTTAAGCTTTAATTTTATTGAGAAAAAAATATGAATTTTATGCAGGTTCTCACTGCACAATTTCACTAACCATTCTCAATAAGCTCTAAGGTTCTTCGCCCTCTACCTGATGTTGAATTTCAAGAATCTGACGCACCACTAGATAGATAAGGCTATAAGAAATGAATATCTAAGTATCTCGAGTCACTATTTACTACCACATAAATATGAGCAGCAAAAAAAAGGAATAGAAAGGCTTATTTTATATGTAAACTTGAAGGATATCTATGTCTATACATAATTTCAATTTTTACATACCTCATAAAATATTTTCCTTTTAATTATAGATCTTTTTATAAGAATGAATGCTACATTTTTGGCTTAAAAACATAGTTATTTCTAAAAACTATGCTACTGTATTTTGAACATAGAGTTGCTCTCTACTAGATATGTATATAACTAGGCACATATTTTACTCTACTATCACTCTTTTTGCCTAGTATTCCGACCATTGTTGCATTGAGACAAATCCACAACATTTCCCTTTGTGAAGGCAATTGAGAAAATTGCCCTATTTTCTTGTGGATGCCCCCTAGTCTTGGGAACATTTCACCCCATTTAGATGACATTTGGGGGATGCCTACAACATCCATGGATAATTATAGAGGCACATAGTATCTCCCAATTATCCCATGGACATCTTGGTGTCTCTTGATGAAATTTTTCCCACTTAAGCACTTGAAAGAAATCCAAAAAAATTGATTGACTAAGAACTGACATACTAACCCACTAGCTTAACCCATCACCATCTTATAATTGGCTTCCATTTCTATTAATATCTAAGGATTTAAATAAGATTTTGGGCAGTCTTAAGAGTTTTATTTTGTGAGTGTTGAAGCCAAGGAGAGGATTATATTTCGGGTGGGTAGCAGTGACAGTTCAAGGAATATTGAATTGAAGCTTTATAATAATGCAATGAGGAGGGACAAAGAGATTTACGCATCTTGATATTAATATGTTTTTTTTAATTCAAGTCTTAGAAACTTCAATTAGTTATTGGAAATTAGGTTCTCTTGGGAATTTTAATTGCATTTTAAGGTTTCTGAATCAGTGTCCATTTATTTTTATTCATTTCTACTTCCAGATTGTTATTCCTTTCTAGGGATTAACCTTTAAGATGGGGGAAGAAAGTCAATCTACCTAGTATGAAATGAGACTACCCCAAAAATTCCTATACATTTAACCATAAAAAACCCTTATTCAAATATTTTGAGAAAATAACCAAGAATAAGAAGTATAGTGTCGGTTTACATTGAATGAATATCCAACTTTTGTGGCCATATTTAAGTGTAGCTACAACTGAGTATGGTATAATGAGAGATAATTTTGCAGCACTTTTTGAAATTCTTGTTCCAAGTTTGGCGAGAGTTTGACATGGTATTTTCTCCCATCTTTCCCAGGCTGTTGAGAATTGAAAAGAAAAATTTGAGGCTGAATTACTGAAAAATTTAGAGTATGAGAAAGAAGATGCCATGAAACCCATTTACGCTTTGAAAATGAATTTAGAGATATGAAAGGATGGATTGACTTTGGTAGTGCCTTTTTTCCAATTCCACGACAAAAGATAGCCAAACTACACATTAGGATCTTTTTTCAAAGAAAATGGGAAATATAAGTTAGATAACAGACTCGAGTATGTTCTAGGAACCTTACTTTTCAAAAAATAAACAACTTGAGATTAATGGTGAGAGAAATCCACAATTTGATATCAAACCATTAAGGGGTTCATTATGAAATCGACATTAATTCAATATTAAATTATCCAACTAGGGATAGGTACTGGGTTGGATTCTATTTGGTGTTACATTGAATAGTGTGATCACCATTGATTTATTCATTCAAATGAGAACTGCATTTATACATCAGACAATTGGGTATCTTAACCGATACTTGTAATTGGTTATAACTGAAAAAAACTACATTCCCTAAATGTAATCCAGTAGGAGAAGTACCGTAGGATTACAACATTTCCCCCCTTAATTCGAAGGGACATCTGACATACCAAGTAAAGATGTAAAATTTTCAAACTTTTCACGCCCTAATGCTTTGGTAAAAATATCTGCAATTTGTTCTGAAGTTGGGCAACATGTCAGATGAATTGTTTTGGCCTCTACATGATGTCGAATCAAATGATACTTGGTGTTGATATGTTTGGTTCGATCATGGAACTTTGGATTCCTAGCCAACTGTATCGCAGAAGGGTTGTTGACAAATAGAGGAGTTGAAGCTCTTTGTTTCTCCTGCAAATATTTGAGTATTTTCAGAAGCCAAATGATTTCCTTAGTGGCTTGAGCTGCTACAACATATTCAGATTTAGTGGTAGAATCAACAGGAATAGATTTCTTGCGTGATCTCCAACTGATGGCTACTGATCCAAGATTCATTGAATATCCAGAAGTTGAGACTCCATTTTCTCTATCTCCATCAAAATCTGAATCTGAATAACCAACAAGATGGAAGTCTAAAACTTTGGAATATTTGATGCCATAAGTTTGAGTTCCTTTTAAATATTTCAAAACCCTTTTTGCTGCTACCCAATGCCCCTCACAAGGATGATGCATAAACCTGGAAAGTATTCCGACAGCAAAGGTTATATCAGGACGAGTAATAGACAAATAAATAAAACTTCCAGCAAGTTGCATGTACTTTGTTGGATCTTCAAATGGCTTTCCTTCTTCAGAAGTGAGTTTCAAATTCTGCACCATTGGAGTAGCAACAGGATTACATTCCATCATACTATATCTGTTCAATAACTTATCAACATATTTCTTTTGAGAGATGAAAATATGTTGTGGTTTTTGATCAACTTCAATTCCAAGATAATAATGAAGTAAACCTAAATTTGTCATATCAAAACCCTTTTTCAATTCCTTTTTTATAGATGATATATATTCATCATTGTTTCCTGTGATCATCAAATCATCAACATATACAACTAGATATACAACTGATCTGCCAACTTTCTTAATGAAAAGAGTTGCATCATCTAGGTCAAAATGTTTATAGTTTAATTTAAGAAGATGTTCAGTTAGCTTCTAACGCAACAAAAATGAAATCGGACCCTTCTAAGGAGAGATGGTTAACTTTAGACGTGGCTTTGTCAGCATTTCCCTTTGAAACCTCGTTCTCTACTCCACGTGGCCTACTTTCTTTTTTTTTGGATGTTATTTATCAAATTCGAGGAATTTGATAAATAAATATCATTGACTACATTTGAAAAGTTAAATAAATCTCTCGACTTTATATTATACCGCCAACCTTATAACCAATGTTTAAATCTTTGAAACTTTATATTAATTCCGACACCCTCGTTATCTCCCACGCATCTATAGTAAGCGACCACCGTCCGATGGCTCTTTCCCAGATCAACGACATGTACGCATATTGCTCGGCATCCTGGTACGAACGTTAACACGCAATGGTGTGCTTTGAACGACGATTTTAGTGGGTCCACCCTTGCCACGCATCGACGGTTCTATGGAATCGCTCCAATTCTGGGAATACCACTCAACCCGCAAAAGCGGTGCGATATAGGCAATCTGCTTCCGCAAATCTGCTCGTGGTTTTGTTACAGGGCCTGACCAAGGTTCACGTCTGGTTTGCGTTCTCCTTTGTATGCCTCAACTCAGGTTTGCTACTCGGGTTGGGAATTCTTATTACCAACAAACAAATGTAATTTTATTTATTGAGCGGGATTTCTATTATCATAAAACAGAGCTTGACGACAATGGATTTCCTACTCTGAACTTTCTTGCGAGTGGGGTGAATTCACAGGGTTCATCCAAAAAATTTACTAGAAATCACAGACAGAGAAATGGAATTACCGGTACACAATCGCCCCACAGTTAAAAAATTCTTCACAATTATAAATCCAGACAGTTTGGAAATCAACGGGACTTGAAGTTTATTCAACCGGAAGCAATTTCTCAATACACGGAGTTTTATTGCAGAAATCTCTTCCTTTTCTCTTCTCCCCCTTCTCTGCTCTCTCTATATACACCCGAGGGATTACATTTATATACATGAACATTTGTCTGTTCGGTTCCTCTGTGAGGACCGTTTTAGAAAATCAACAACCTAATTAAAATAATTCAACTAACTGAGATATGACAAATAGACTAACTGAACTATTCGACTTCTACGGCTCTAACTGGTCTAAATGATATAGTAAGCTGAGGTATTGACACCTAGTTGTTACAATTCAAATATTTTCGACCCCCACTAGCCACAACATGTGGACAAACCTCCTACATTGCTGGCTAGTGTCTAATGCCCCTGCATCAGACTCCCGAGGGCAATATTCTTCATGGGCTCCTGTCCATGAGCTCTTCCACTGATCTGCCTATCTTCTGCAACATTCCTTCAGTCATCCAAGTGGCGTCTTCCTCTGGCTTGTCCTTCGATTTGACCAAGTACTAAAAGTAATCTTGTCCTCTGGTCCTTTTGAACACTCTTTTGTCCAATATCTTCTCTGGTTGCAATGTTTGTGCTGGAGGTAGCTGCTCCTTCCACTCAATCTGTCCCTTGTCTGCTGATATTTCTTCTGCACCATTATCTTCATACTTGTACAAATATGCAACATTAAAAATGGGAGATATTCCAACATCAAGAGGTAATTCAATCTCATAAGCATTTGCAGAAAACTTTCTAAGTATCTTGCATGGCCCAATTCTTTTGAACTTCAATTTGTTATACTGCTTCCTTGGGAACCTCTCCTTTCTCAAGTGTGCCAAAACCTGATCTCCTACTTCAAAATGAACTTCTTTTCTACTCAAGTCCGCTCTGCTTTTGTATTTGATGCTACTGCCTTGTAGTTGTTGTTTCACCTGTTCATATATGGCTTGGATCTCTGAAGCAAATTCCTCACCATCTGCACTCCTTAGCTCTGCCTTTCCCAGATTTCTTAACTCTGATATTCCTCTGGGGTGCATTCCATAAACAATATGAAATGGACTCTGCCCTGTGCTCCTGTTTGGTGAGTCATTATATGCATATTCCGCCTGAGGAAAAATATGATCCCACTGCTTGGGATGTTCTCCTGCAAGACTTCTCAACAAATTTCCCAGACTCCTATTCACCACTTCAGTTTGTCCATCGGTCTGGGGATGATAAGCTGAGCTGAAACTCAGTTTGGTACCAAGTTTCTTCCACAATGTCCTCCAAAAGTGACCCACAAATCTGGTGTCTCTGTCTGAAACAATACTCTTGGGCAACCCATGAAATCTAACAACTTCTTTGAAAAACAAGTTAGCAACATGGGTGGCATCACTAGTTTTATAGCATGGAATAAAATGTGCCATTTTGGAGAATCTGTCCACTACAACAAAGATTGCATCATTCCCTCTCTGAGTCTTGGGAAATCCTAGAACAAAATCCATACTCACCATGTCCCAAGGCCTGTCTGGAATAGGCAAGGGAGTGTACAATCCTGCATTCTGGCTCCTTCCTTTAGCATATTGACAGATCTTGCAATTCTTCACAAACTTATCTACTTCTGTTCTCATCCTAGGCCAGAAATAGAAGTGACTCAGCTGCTCATAAGTCTTATCAGTACGAAAGTGTCCAACAATTCCACCACTATGCTTCTCTTTGATCAAATTTTCCCTCATGGAACATTTTGGTACACACAGTTGGCTTCTTTTGAATAACAAGTCCTCCTACAGGAAATAATCCAGCCACTGGCTTCTATCTGTTAAAACAGGGTTACCACATGCCTTAAATGCTTCTTTAAAATCTGGATCTATTTTATACAATTCTTTGAGAAAATCAAATCCTACAACTTCAAAGTTAGTTTCTTGAACAAGCATGTGCCTCCTACTCAAAGCATCAGCTACTTTATTAGCTTGGCCACTTATATGTTTCAAAACAAAATTAAATCCTTGGAGATACTCAACCCATTTAGCATGCTTATGTTTCAACTTGGGTTGTTGTACAATATACTGCAAAGCATGATTGTCAGAATATAATACAAATTCCTTGGACATCAAATAGTGTCTCCACTTCTTCAATGCCTGAGTGCCTGAACAATTGCATAGAATTCCTTCTCATAAGAGGCTCTTTGTGCAGTGTCATTCAACTTTTCCTTTGAAATATTCTCATACATGCCTTGTAGAATTTTTCTGAATAATGAAGATTTATCCACTGATATTATCCTAGTCACACATTAATTCGAATTCATGCATAACACATAACCTCTTCTACAATTGATCAACAATTTGCGGAAATAGAAATAGTCACATGCGCACATAAACACAATATGTAATGGGGAAAGCTTATAGCTGAAAACCCCCAGCTATTTGTATATTATAATAGAAGAGAAACATGTAACAATCTCAGTACAATAATCCTCACAAGTACTCAGTACTGTCTCCAAAAGTTACACACAAACTAGCTTGGTTTTGAACAAGTCACAGGTTCAAAACTCATCCACTAATTGCCTGCCTCTATTGCGCAATCCAAGTTGGTTCAATGAGAGATCCAAGTTCGAATCTCCTTGGCTTCAACTGCGCAATCATCATTGGAAATCTCCTCCAATGCTTGTGCAAATCTCATGCACAACTGCTGTCGCAACTAATAGCAAACTCACCCTTTCATCTACCTCTTCCACTGGTCTCCACTGAACTGTCCATGCACTGTAGTGAATTGATGTGTTCTTGAGTTGAATAATGAGTTAATAATTAGTGAATTAAATAATATTTAATTCACTCCACTCATCACTAGTTGATTAGCTAGTTAAACTAATCTCAACTAGTTCAACTAAGTTAAACCGAACACAACTCCACCAACTGTCTCATCAACTCCACCAAACTTCTGCCACTGAAGTCCTAGCTGAAGTCAACCATGCATGAGCTCACCAAACCCTTAGGAATAGCGTAATTCCTCTGTCAGATGCATGAGCCACTTCTGTAGCTCGAACTGAAGTGCTCCAAGAGAGTAAACTGAAGTTTAGAGTCCAAATATTATTAAGGGTAAATAATATTTGACTTCCCTATTTTTAGGATAGGCAGTCTAAAAATAGACTTAGACCTATAGGTCCAAAAATAGAGGTCCATCTATTTTTACCAACATGACCAATACTCCAAGAATAACATACTGCAACCCCTGGACCATGCTCCATATGTCTAAAAATAGACATAGTCTAAAAATAGACTTTGCGCCATAATTTGCCTGCGGGCCCACTTAGTGAAGGCGACTTCATTTCACTAAGCTCCATCATCTTTCTGCATTTTCAACACTCCCTCTCAGCAAGATATGGATTATCTGCAACCCCTATCCTGCCTCTGTGGAATTCGAACTTGCTCCTGGTGAGCGCCTTCGTCAGGATGTCGGCATCATGATCCTCCGTGGGAACATATGAAAGCATCATGATTCTCCGCTGAACACAATATCTGATATGATGGTACCTGATGTCGATGTGTTTGGATCTATCATGAAATACTGGATTAGCTGAGAGTTTAATGCAACTCTGGTTATCACAATAAATCACGGTAGGCTCCAAGTGTGACCCGAACAACCCGACCAGGATCTTCCTCATCCATATGGCCTCGCATGTAGCCAAGCTTTCTGCCATATACTCAGCCTCTGCTGAACTGAGTGCCACGAATCTCTGCTTCTGTTTGTACCCGGCTAGCATCGATCCAATGCGAAGATACCTCAAATGTATCGCTTAGGTCCGTTGGGCTTCCTTCCCAATCTGCATCCGTGAAGCCATGCAGCTTCAACTCATCCGACTGTCTATACCATAGACCATATCCAGATGTGCCTCTGATATAGCGCAATACATGCTTGCCTGCCTTCCAAAAGAGCTTGGTAGGCTTAACCATAGCTTGCGAAAGCTGGTTAACTGCATAGCATATATCGGGTCGTGTATTGACCAGATACATAAGCGACCCCACCAACTGTCAATAGACAGTGGCATCCACTACCTCTGTTGAAGTAGCATCCTCCTTCCTCCAACCACCGGGGAGAGGAGTGTCAACAGGCTTGCAGCCTTGCATGTTGAACCTCTCCGGTATCTCCCAGGCATACTACTGGCTCAGCGGAGTCCTCTGTCTTTGCCAAATCTCCAATCCCAGGAAATAATGAAGGAGGCCCAAGTCCTTCATCTCAAACTCTCTAGAAAGATCCTCCTTGCATGAAAGTATCAATAGCTCATCACCTTTCAAAATCAGATCATCTACATATAGTACAATGATCAGCAACTTCCCCTCCACCACAATCTGGTACAGGTTAGGATCCGCCTCACTCTTGGAGAATCCAAGTCCGGTGAAATAACTGTCTACCCGTGTGTACCAAGCACGAGGTGCTTGCTTCAGCCCGTACAGTGCTATCTTGAGTCGGCAAACATGCGACTCACTGCTAAAGATCTCAAAACCTTCGGGCTGCTCTATGTACACCTCCTCCTCAGTGACTCCGTTGAGGAACGCAATCTTCACATCCATCTGATGAATGTGCCACCCCATCTGCGCTGAGAGAGCAAGAATCGTCTGTATGGAAGAATACCTTGCGACAGGTGCAAAGGTCTCCTCATAATCGATCCCTTCAATCTATGAAAAGCCTCGGGCAACAAATCTTGCCTTGTACTTCTCTACACACTCATCGTACTTTGCTTCACTTTGTAGATCCATCTCGAACCCACCAGCGATTTCCTTCGGTCTTGGAGACGATCTCCCATGCTTGTTCTGGCCGATCGAGATGCGTATTCTTCGATCATGGCATCTACTGTGCGGGTTCCTCCTGACTTCCTCCAAAATAGGATGTGGCTCTGTCACAACACATTGACTCATAAGAGCCATGTATCTAGTGTACCGATCCGGTGACTGTCTCTGTCTGCGCTGTGCTGTAGGTGGTCCTACAACCTTCTCTGCATCCCGAGCCAGTCGCTCGGCTTCTGTAGTGCGCATGCGCCCTCTGATGGTTGGCGCTGCCTGGGTGGTTTCTTCCACCTCCTGAACCTCCTCTTGTGGCTGATCCACATCCGGAAGCTCCTACTTAGGAACTAACAGCTCCTCATCTGCATGCAAGTGTAGCTCCCTCTCAAGCGAACACTGCATGGCTTTCTCCTCCTGGAATTTTATATCCCGTCGCACAATAGTCTTGCGACTGTCTGGCACATACACTCGATAGTTATGAGGTGTATCGATGTACCCCACAAATATTCCAACTTTAGCAGTTGGATCCAGCTTCCTTCTTGCATCCTTCGTCACATGCATGTAGACAAGAGATCCGAAAATCCGCAAATGGGAAATATCAGGCCTCTTGCCAGAATAAGCCTCCTCTGGTGTACTCATGCCAAGAACCTTGTGAGGACAACGGTTCTGCACATACACTGTTGTATTGCATGCCTCGGCCCACAAGTGAAGGGGTAGGCCCTGATCATGCAACATCGCCCGTGCAGCACCCACGATCGTTCTGTTCTTCCGCTCAGCCACCCCGTTCTGCTGTGGGTTATAGGGTGCGATGAGCTCTCTCCGAATCCCTTCTGCGCTGCAGAACTGCTTGAATTCAGCCAAGATGAATTCACCACCGTTATCACTCCTTAGAGCAATCACCTTCTTCCCCGACTCCTTCTCGACCAGTGCTTTAAACTCACAGAACTTCGCGAATGTATCGCTCTTCTTCTGCATGAAGAAGATCCAGCACTTTCGAGAGAAATCATCAATAAAGATCACATAATACTTGTGCTTTGCTGTCAAAGCAACTGAGAAAGGACCACACACGTCTGTGTGAACTCTCTCAAGGATCGTCGTGGCGCGACTATCCTTCTCGTGAAAGGTGGCTTTCACATACTTCCCCAAGGTACACCCCTTGCACTGATCTGACTGCGCAAGAGTGCCCTTAGGAAGCCCGGTAGAAATCTGCTGCAGGATCTTCAAAGCTCCATGGTGAAGGTGGCCCAATCTCCTGTGCCACAGCTCGCCATCATCATCCCGGCTCACCACTTCTCCCGCCTTGCATGCCATTGCTGCGCAGCCATCTACTTGCAACTGATAAAGGTTCTTGACTCGAACCCCTATCTTCTGGGTCTCTCCAGTTGTCTTACTACGCAGGAAGGCTTTTCCTTCGCTGAAGACCACATCATACCCCTTGTCTTCCAACATCGCCACAGAGATCAGATTCTTCATCAATCTTGGAACATGCAAAACTTCCTTCAATACGAAGGGTTTACCAGACTCCCTCTCAAAGGAAATGGTACCGATACCGGTCGCACTGTATCTACCATCATCGCCCATCTCGATGTGCACTCCAAGATCTTTTTCCTCCAGATCTGAAAACAGATCTCGATCTCCTGTCATGTGAAATGACGCACCACTATCCAAGAACCATACTAATCCCATCACACTTGAGACCAAGCATGCGATCAGTGAAAAATCCAGTTCGAACTGGGAGGCCAATGCCTCTCCCGCTGCAGATCCAACAACCTTCTTATTTTTCTTCTTCTGCGGACAATTTGTGGCATAGTGTCCGTGCTGGTGACAGTGAAAACACTTCACCTTGGACATGTCTTTCTTCTTGCCTTTCGCACCAGACTGAGAAGCTTTCTTGCTCTTCCCCTTCTTTGCTTTGGCAGCCAAAGCGCAATTTTCTTCATCAGATACCTTTGATGAAGATCCGTCCCTGGTAGCCCTCCTTATCTCCTCTTGCATGAGATCCGCCCAAAGTCGCTCCCATCCCGGCAACTTCTCCCGACCATTGACAGAGTCCTGATAGGAATGCCAAGCCTTCGGAAGACCAAGGAGAGCTAGGTCCACCAAGTCCTCTTCATCGACAGTCACCCCCACACTTCCCAGCTCATCTCTGCATTGAGTGAACTTCGTGAGGTATTTGGCGATACTGTCGCCTTTCTCCATCTTAATGTTTATGAGCTTATCCTTGAGCGCCAGCTTCCTTTGGTCGCTCTTACTCTGGAATAGATCTGTCAACGCTTTCCACATCAAATATGGAGAAGCTTTTCCATGCAGGCTGGATACAATGTGATCCTTCACGCCCTCCAACAGAATCCTTCGACATTTCGCCATATTCTTTTGCCAAGCCTCGACTTCAGCAGGATCAGTAGGCTTTTGGACATCCGTATCTACGAACTCCTTCAGCCCATTATCTTCTAATACTGCCTCCATCCGATCTTTCCATGCAACATAATTCGAACTGCCTTCAAGAGCATATTCGAGTCGCAAACCGTTGAAAGACATTTCAACTCCGACACCAAGAAAACAAGCTGCTGCAAAATTCGAATTCCAAACTCAAAAACTCAACTGCTTCTGGATCTGTGAGAAAAAATTATTTCTAGCACAGAGATCGACTGTAAGGGAATTTACTGGATATATCACCTTTTAGAGAAAGGATGGATCCAGAGGCTACCTGGCCCGTTACAGACTCTGTCTACCGAAATAAAATTGTAATCACTGTAATAGATCCCGATGATCAATTCGCTCCGATACCATGTAGAAATTTGCTGAATAATGAAGATTTATCCACTGAGATTATCCTGGTCACACACTAATTCAAATTCATGCATAACACATAACCTCTTCTACAATTGATCAACAATTTACGGAAATAGAAACAGTCGCATGCGCACATAAACACAATATGTAATGGGGAAAGCTTATAGCTGAAAACCCCCAGCTATTTTGTATATTATAATAGAAGAGAACATGTAACAATCTCAGTACAATACTCCTCACAAGTACTCAGTATTGTCTCCAAAAGTTACACACAAACTAGCTCAGTTTTGAACAAGTCACAGGTTCAAAACTCATCCACTAATTGCCTGCCTCTATTGCGCAATCCAAGTTGGTTGAATGAGAGATCCAAGTTCAAATCTCCTTGGCTTCAACTGCGCAACCATCATTGGCAATCTCCTTCAATGCTTGTGCAAATCTCATGCACAACTGCTATCGCAACTAATAGCAACTCACCCTTTCATCTACCTCTTCCACTGGTCTTCACTTAACTGTCCATGCACTGTAGTAAACTGATGTGTTCTTGAGTTGAATAATGAGTTAATAATTAGTGAATTAAATAATATTTAATTCACTCCACTCATCACTAGTGTATTAGCCAGTTAAACTAAACACAACTAGTTCAACTAAGTTAAACCGAACACAACTCCACCAACTGTCTCATCAACTCCACCAAACTCCGCCACTTGAGTTATAACTGAAGTCAACCATGCATGAGCTCACCAAACCCCCTAGGAATAGCATAATTCCTTCTATCAGATGCATGAGCCACATCCGTAGCTCCAACTGAAGTGCTGTAAGAGAATAAACTGAAGTTTAGAGTCCAAATATTATTAAGGGCTAATAATATTTGACTGACCTATTTTTAGACAGGCGGTCTAAAAATAGACTTCGACCTGTATGTCTAAAAATAGAGGTCCATATATTTTTTCCAACTCGACCAATCATCCAAGAATAGCATCACACCCAACTCCTGAACCATGCTCCATATGTCTAAAAATAGACATAGTCTAAAAATAGACTTTGCGCCAAAAATAGCTGCGGGCCCACTTAGTGAAACGACTTCATTTCACTAAGCTCCATCATCTTGTTGCATTTTCAACGGGCCTATCATCCTGACTCAACATAGCTCCAATGGCCTCTCCACTGGCATCACATTTTACTTGAAATGGTTTTGTAAAATCAGGCAGAATCAACACAGGCTTTTCAGTTATCTTTTGCTTCAAAACTTTAAAGTTTCTTTCTGCTTCAGCAGTCCACTTAAATGGTTGTTTTCTCTTCTTTATTGTCTCAATTATGGGTGCATTGATCTTACTGAATTTTCTTATAAACTTTCTGTAAAAACTAGCAAGTCCATGGAAACTTCTTACCTCAAAAACATTCCTGGGTGAAGGCCACTCCACAATTGCCTTAACCTTTTATGGGTCCATCTTCAATTCTTCTGCAGAAACAAAAAAACCCAAATACACCAAATCTTCTTTCATGAATGAGAATTTCTTTAAATTTATCAGCAGTTTCTCTTGGTGCAGCTTCTTCAAGACATGATTAAGATGCCTTAAATGTTCTTCTTTAGTTATGCTGAAAACTAATATATCATCCAGATACACTATCACAAATTTACCAATGAATTCTTTCAATACTTCATTCATAAGTCTCATAAAAGTGCTAGGTGCATTTGAAAACCCAAAAGGCATTACCATCCATTCATATAATCCTCCATTTGTTTTAAAGGCAATTTTCCACTCATCACCCTCTCTTATTCTAATCTGATGATATCCACTTTTTAAATCTATCTTTGAAAAATATTTTGCACCACTCAAACCTTTGAGGGTACTGATCAGTACACAGTACATCAGGACCATACCAGAGCAAATGGAAGCCGAAGAAGATCACTCTCTCGTCTAAAAGGTATCAGGGGTTAATGTAGAGAATTAAAACAAAATGGGTTTCGGCCCTCTGGCTCTTTTGGGTTTTAATTTTGCATTTATTTTTCCATCTACCACCACTTCTCTTCGTTCATCTATAAAAAATGCGAAGAAACACATTGTAAGGGTTCCAGATTTTATCAGAAAATTATGAAGTGAAAGGCTTTTTGTATACATTTTGTAAAATTCTTGTATGAAGGCTCAGAGCCCATAGGGTCTCAGTGAAGAGGAGTTCCATCTGTTAACGAGGATTCTGGTCTTTGGTATTTCACAGTCTGTAACTTTATTTATTGTGCTATTTTAATATATCATTTCATTTCATCCATCTGTCTTGTATCATGTTTTATAATGCGAGTGGCTCACTGATTTTTGGTATGGATTTATCCTAGTTGATACCCATGCTTGGATTAGTCAAGCACTTTAAATATGGCTCATGCATGATATTTTGTTCCATTATTCAGCTAAACCATACTTCTGCTATATTAGTTTCTTTGGGAGGGTGCTTTTAAAATGCTATTGTCATGTATGGATTCTTAGATTGGTAAGCCCATGAATGGTGGTATTGTATATCTGGGTATCAGCTCAATGTTAGATAATATCTCCTAAATATTTCATTCACCACACACACCTTCTGATAACTTATTTCTGAATTGGCCCTCTTAACAGTAAGCTGTCTCTGAATTGTTTGTTGCTTTTATATTGGAGTTTTTCACGTTGCCTCTGCAATATCCTTATTTTTGTGTCAGTTTCTGAAGGTATTGGTCTGATTCAGATTAATACTCCTTGTTTTACAAGAGATAGCATGAGAGCTTGTTATTGATAACTCCCTCTGTTATACCATATGCTCCTTGCTATATAAGATGTCCTAGGCACTGGTATATCACAACTCTAGGCTGTATCTAAGAGCTACAACATATTTCTGGCACTGTTGCCAGGGACGAAGTGAAGAAAATTAGAATCCCTAGGCCTCGACAAACCTTATTCACTCTCTAATAGGTGAGCATAGAGAGTTGAGAGTTGTAGATCCCTCACCTTGGCGACTCCGCATTTATCTATCAGAAGAATTTATTGGCAGTCCTGGCTCCTCGAAAGCCACATCTGAGGTCAGATAAGTCACGACCAAAGACACCTTCAATATTTGACCCTGAAAAGATCATACATAGAAGAAATTGGAGGGAAAGAAAATCAGTCCATTTTGAGATTCCCGAATTCTCTCAAGAAGACTTTTCGTCCTCCTCCTCTCAAGATTCTCAATTGCAAATTCCCGACTCCACTGTCAGAGATATCGATTACTATTCAGATAGTCCACCCCGAGGAGGTGTCCAATTTAAAGACAGTCTTCATCCTGCTCCTGAGGTCTAAGAGGTTAAGGAAGTCACCGAAGTATTTGCTGTTAACAGACCCTTGTTCCCCTCAACCCCTCAAGTTGCAGTCGAGTATATTCCTATTGTTATTCATACTCCACTTCCACCTCCTCCTCCTCCTCTTACTCATCAAACTATTTCACTACCTCCACCCCCTCCAATGGCAAATGTTCCAGGCTTCTTGCTAAATAAATATGCTCCTCTAGCATTATCCCAAGTGTTGAATGATATGCCCCAAGATTATCTGAAGATCTTGCCCAGATTCAATGGAGAAAACGAGATTGATGCTCAAAAAAATCTTGAGACTTTCTGCTCTTTTGCAGAGAACTTTAATGTTGAACATTTAGATGTGGTATTAAGACTGTTTGTGCAATATCTTGATGGTGAAGCTCGAAAATGGTTTAAGACTTTGGCAGGTCGTTCTATTACCACTTGGGATAATATGGAAGATACTTTTCTCAGAAAATGGGGGGAGAAGAAAGATCATGGACAATTTCTTACTGAGTTTAATACACTCAAGAAAAGACATAATGAAGGGGTGTCAGAATTTATCAAGAGATTTAATAAATTGTATTTGAGCCTTCCTGCTGACATGAAACCTCATCAAACTGCCGTTAAAGTGGTTTTTGTAGGAGTCTATGATTCAGAATTTAGTTTCTCTCTCAGAGAAAGAAAGTCTGCTACTCTGGATGATGCTCAGGCAGATGCACTAGAGTTGGAAGCAAAATTTTCCTCCACTGGTAAATCAAAAGGAATATCTGAACAAGATACCAGAAGAAGGGGCAAAGAGGAGGTATCCACTTCTAATCAGGACAGAGACTCAGACAAAATGGAAGAAATGAGAAAATTGATTAAGAAAATGGTCAATCTTGAATTGGAAGCCAAGAAATCAGCCTTCAAGAATTTCCAGAATGCTCCAAATAGAGGTTACAATCCTCAGTACAGAAGACCACCCCTGAAAATATTGCCAAGGGAATCAAAAGAACAACAAGATCAAGTACCACACCCATTTTACTTGGAAGGTCCAGTAGATGACTCCACTGAAGATGATGCCTATGGACTGGAGGATGCAAATCTTGCCTTTTCAAATAGTGATGGAGAAGAATGCCCTTTACAGGGAAATGAAGGAGCAGAGTGCCCATTGCGAGAAGAAGAAAAGACCAGAGACACAGAAGAAGTAGAAATTGATCATTATTGTAAAAAATTTACTGATTTCATGCAATCACATTTCAATAGAAGATATGATCTCAGATCTTCTAGGAAAAGGACTCATACTCAAGATCAAGAAGAGGAGCCTCCCCAGAAGGAAGCACCTGCTCAAAAGGAATCAACAAGGAAGAAAGTCACAAACAAAGGTAAGGGCTCTCAAAAAAAACTTTTGCAGTCTAATGATCAAATTCCTTCCCCTTCAAAAGTAGTGATTCCCTCTAGTACCAAGTCTGTGTCAAAAGAAATCAAACCCCTAACTGAAAATAAAGAGTCAAGAGAAGTTGTAATAGAAAAGTCTTCCCTTGTTTTCAGTCTACAAAAGGAACTTGAAAAAGTCAAAATCCCAGTGCCCTTGACCGAGTTGTTGAGACAACCTGCATATCAATCCCAAGTCACCTCATTTATGCTCCCTCCAGAAGCAACACTCAATCCAGATAGCCTCAACCTTCAAGAAGAAAGACCCATGGTTGTCTTTGGTCCACATGTTGAGGAATTAGATGCTTCTACTCCTCCCTTTTATGTGTCTCTAGTGATTCATGACCTGCTATTACATATTTTTCTGTTAGATTCTGGAGCATCCCATAACCTTATACCCCTGTCAGTCATGGAACAACTAGGATTACAAATCACCCATCCATACAAGGACCTTTACTCATTTGACTCCAAAAGAGTTAAATGCTTGGGGATGATCAAGGATTTGGTGGTTAATTTGGCCCAAATCCCAGCTAAAAGTGTGGTAATGGACATCGTGGTCGCTAACATCCCAGCTCATTTTGGTATGTTGCTATCAAGGTCCTGGGGAACAAAAAACGGTGGATCACTCAAGATGGATTTAACATATGCCACTATCCCAGTTTTTTGTGGCCAAGAGAGGAGGTTCTACAGGGAGACTAGATTTGTCAAGATGGTGACTAAGGCTGAAAAATCTGTAAATTTTCCAGTCTACAGTAAGGAAGGAGATTTTTCATGCTTGATGCTGGAAGAAGATCAAGATTATGCTCATGAACCATCCCTCTTTCAAATCAAGACTGAACAACCTGCAGAGAACCATGAAGCAGGGATCTGGACACTTCATTTTGATGGAGAAAATTCAAAAGAAGGTAATGGAGCTGGAATATTATTGATTTCTCCTACAGGAAAATGGGTTCCATTGTCTTTCAAGCTATAATATGAAGCCACCAATAATGTGGATGAATATGAAGCACTCCTGTTGGGATTACAGACAACCAAGAGCATGGGTGTACAAAGTTTAAAAGTTCTAGGAGATTCAAAACTGGTGCTTAGACAAGTCAAGAATCAGTGTCAAACCAAACATCCTAGGTTGAGGGCTTATAGGAATGAAGTCTGGGACATGGTGGAAAATTTCTTCTTGGCATTCAATATCTAGTTCATGCCCCGAGAACAGAATAGGATGGCTGATTCCCTTGATGTAGCTGCTAGTACATTTCGACCACCTCAGAACCCTATTTTAAGATATGAAGTTGAGGTGTGTTATCGACATATCAAACACTGGTAGGTATTTGAGGATGAAGAAAAAATTAAGAGATTCCTGGAAGTAGTAGGATAATTCTCCAATATGGAGATTGATGCTGATGAAGAAGAAGAGACTGAGGATATCCCAGAAAATAATTGGGAAAAGAAAATGGCAGGAAATAAAGTGTTGCAGTTGAAGGGAAACATTATACCCAGAGGGCTGGTGCCTCTAGAGAAATTATTTGATAAAAATGATGTCCCACTGCAGCCAAACAAAGTAGTAGAAGAAAATCAGGTAGAAGACCTGAATCTTGGTACTGAGTTTGATCCCAATATTCTAAAATTATCCAAGAAAATCCCAGAAGAATGTAAGAATCTATACCAGAAATTATTTCAGTCTTACAAGGATGTGTTTGCATGGTCTTATCAGGACCTAAAAACTTTTGACATCAATATAATGCAGCAAAAAATTCCTCTGAAAAGTGATGCAAAGCCTCATAAGCAGAAGCTCAGACAAATAAATCCCCTGCTGCTGCCTTCTATTGAGAATGAAATGAAGAAGATGTTGAAGGCTAAAATAATTGTACCATTGAGGTACTCTGAGTGGGTGGCAAATTTAGTCCCTGTCCGAAAGAAGAACAGAGAAATAAGGCTGTGTGTGGATTTCAGAAATTTGAACAAAGCATTCTTAAAAGATAATTATCCACTCCCCAAGATGGATCACATTCTGCAAAAGGTGGTTGGAGCTTCTAGGATGTCAATGATGGATGGATTCTCTGGCTACAATCAGGTGGATGTACTTCCAGAAGATCAAAAGAAGACTGCTTTCACCACACCATGGGGTACATTTATGTATGCCAGGATGCCTTTTGGGCTGATTAACGCAGGGGACACTTTTCAAAAGGCCATGGAAATCACTTTTGTTGGGGAGCAAGATAAGTTTCTGGTAGTCTGCCTTGATGATATAACCGTGTTCTCAAAGGATGATACTGAGCACATTGAGAATTTAAGCAGAACTTTCGAAAAATGTAGAAGTTATGGTCTTTCTCTAAATCCTCAAAAGTCTTTATTTGCATTAGAAGAGGGTAAACTTCTGGGACACATTGTGACTAAAGATGGGGTGAAAACAGACCCTAAGAGGGTAGAAAGTATAAATGGTATTTCTTTCCCTAGAAATAAGAAGGAGGTGCAGGTATTCCTTGGGCGTATTAATTTTCTAAGAAGATTTATTCCTAACTATGCTGAGATAGTTAGGCATATAACAGACATGCTGAAGAAGAATAATGAGGTAAAGTGGTCCCAGGAATCACGAGAGGCATTTACCAGGATCAAAAACGCTTTTGCTGAAGCTCCTGTACTAGATGGGCTAGATTATGACAAGCCTTTTATGATCTTTTCCTTTGCATCACCTCATACAGTGGCAGGAGTGTTGTTGCAGAAAAATGAAGAAGGGTATGAGCAGCCTATTGCCTTTTTTAGTCACTATGCCCTGGTGAAATCCCTTAAAGCATTCCGCATGTATATTTTGCAGTCCCACATTACTACATTTGTCCCTACAACAAATGTAAAAGATATCATTCAAGGAGACAGTGAAGGAAAAAGAGGGAAGTGGATTGCTAAAATACAGGAATATGATCTGGACATCCGCCCTACTAAGCTGATCAAAGGAAAGGGGCTTGCTAAAATATTATTTGAATCAAACTATCAAGATTTGGGCATAAATTTGTCCATTATAGCAGGTGAGGAATCTGAAGAGAAAGAAGAGCGACAGGGAATTGGGGTACCTACTCCAGAAATACATGTAAAGTACCTCACCAGTCAATGGTACAAAGAGATAGTAGAATATCTCCTCACACTTAGCTTCCCACCAAGCTGTGATAAAGCTAAATACAGAGCATTAAGGTTGAAATCACAAAAATATACAGTTGCTAGTGCCCAACTATATTGGCGAGATCCTTCAGGCATCCTACTCTTGTGCCTCACAGAGGATGAAGTAGAGAGTATAATGTCTGAATTTCATGAAGGAATTTGCGGAGGTCATTACAGCTGGAGGGCCACTGCACACAAAATAATGAAGGATGGTTTCTATTGGCCCAAACTATTTGGAGATGTTTTTGCGTGGGTCAGAGCTTGTGAGAAGTGCCAAAAATTTGCTGAAAGACAGAAGTTGGCAGCTCTACCTTTGATTCCCGTTCATGTGAATGAACCATTTCAGCAGTGGGGAATAGATTTTATAGGAGAGATACACCCGCCCTCAAGTGGAAATCATAAATGGATATTAACGGCCACAGATTATTTTATAAAATTGGTGGAAGCCATACCTGCAAGGAATGCTACAGATGCAGTAATAATAAAATTCATGGAAGAGAATACCATATCCAGGTTTGGCTGTCCTACTAAGATAGTGACTGATAACGCTCAGGCTTTCAAATCTGCAAAATTTGTGAGTTTCTGCCAGCAGTATAATATTACACTTACTCACTCTACAACTTACTATCCACAGGGAAATGGCTTGGCAGAGTCTTCAAACAAAACTCTAGTGAGGGCCCTGAAGAAGACTATCAATGAAAACCAGAAAAGTTGGGATTCCCAGCTAAAGTTTTCTCTGTGGGCCAATAGAATCACCAGCAAGAGAGAAATTGGAAAATCCCCATATGAATTGGTATACGGGAGGGCAGCAATATTTCCTATTCAACTAACCCTACCAGTAGCTCGATTCATGCAGGAGATTCAGGAAGAGCCTGATGATATGACCAGGCAAATAAATCAACTGGTGGAATTGGAAGAAACATGAAATCAGGTAAATCAAAGGCTGACAGAGTATCAGGAAAAGATGAAGTACCTTTTTGATCAGCATGCTAAGGACCAGAATCTGCAAATTGGTGATCTAGTGCTCAGATGGGACATCCGAAGGGCTGAAAAAGGAAAACATGGTAAATTTGATCCGCTCTGGTTCAGCCCTTTCAAGATTGTGGAGCAGGGAGATAACAATACTTTCAAGTTGGAAAATTTACAGGGTGACTTGCTTGAAGCCCCTGTGAATGGTCAGTTCCTTAAGCCCTACTTTCAGTTCTGATGCAGGTTGAGAAAGCCTGATGTATCATATTGTATATTAGCTTTTGTTTCTATCTTTGTTGAATAACATGGGTGTTATGATGAATCATGAAATGAAAAGTGGAAGTGCTGAAGAGTAGAGTTTTCATAGAAGATGATCAGGCGGTCTGCGAAGTTCTGTACACGTACAGGGATGAACGTGTCGTCCCCAGATGGAGCCGATGTTGATCATGTTATCCCCTTAGTAAATTCTGACAAGCAAACAAGGGGTCAAGTTGTCTTTAAGCTTTCAAAGAATGGATTCCTCCTGAAGAGACATCATCCTTGAAGCCTTTCATGATTCCCTGCTCCTTAATCCCTTTTCCTCTGCTGTTCTGGAGCCAATGAGCCTCACTGACATGCAGAAAGATGTGCTCCAAAAGGCTTTTATTTGCCCCTATACCTCTGCAGAATGTTTCATTTCACCCCTTTTTCCCTCTCTTCAAAGTCCCCTTTCCATCCCAAAATTCCTCCCTTATCTCTCCTAAATATCCAAAAATCCCCTTTAAATTCCACCCTTACCGTTTTTTTGGCCAAATTCCCATTTTTCCCCTCTATCGTTGCCCTTCTTTGGCCTTGAAAATAATTAAAAATCGGAAAAAACCCACTTTCCCACCTTATATTAAGGGCCTAGCCCCTTTTCCACAAGCCCCTTAACCACTTCCCCCATACGCCTAAGCACTAAGACCAAGCGCTTAAGTCTTAAGCGCCAATCGCAATCGGAGTGACAGATGGGCGCATTTCCTGTGTTACAACCGAAAAACTCCGATGCGATTATGTTAAGTCCTGCGACGCGTTCTCCACCATTGATATACCATGTAGATCGGACGGCCCGCGCAAATTGCAGATCATCGCAATCGCAAAAAACTCCGCACCATCCCTTTGTTTTCCCCCCGATTGCGATCTCCAATCTAATCCGCATCGTCGATTTGTGACTCCGATCCGACGGTGGAGCACTAATCATACTCCCTGCCCCAATTGCAATTGCAACATTTACGTGAAGCCCCCCTGATCGGTCCATTGAAAATATTTGCGATGTGATTGATCACATCGCATGTCCAACCCCCGATCTGCCCGATCGCAACTCCCCTCCGATCGCTGTCCCTTCCGATTCATCGCATCGCACATCCCCTCGCTTAGGATTGCAATTACTCTAGCTCTGATTTCCGATTGCGATTTTCGTATAGGTCCCACCTCATACGGTCTTTCTGTCACGTTTCATAGCATTTCATTACATTTCTGTATATTTTGGCTTATAACCAAAGTTTCACGTTTTGTATCAAAGTTAAATGTCTCATATTCATTACGCCTATTTTCATATATCATTTCACTGTTTAATCCTCGCCGTCGATCTACGCCTCCAGATCTAGATCGAACGGTCCATACACATTTTTCCGTCAAACTCTATTGTTCACCATTTACACCATATCATTACGTTTTCCACTGTTATTTCACATAAACCACTGTTTCACCACCACTGCACTATCATTTATTCCTCCCCCATAACCAGTCTTCCATTTACATGGATTTCATGACCAAGTTGCGTGTTTTTGCAGAGTACGAGCGGTGGAAGACCGCCATGATTCAGAGTCTCAGTACCATTATAGAGAAAACATAGAACGGGGTTTGCATTAAAGGAAACAGAGTTTAAACTCTATTCACCCTCTCCAGAGCCATTAAAGTTTAGATTTCACAGTCACAGGAAGACTAGCCCACAGAAATCAAAACTACCTAGGTTTCTCATCAGAAGATCATTCTAAAGGACAAAGTGCCCATACTGTTTTAGTCTATGCCATGTTCCAGAGAGGATTTCCACCTTGAATACAGTCCGGAGTTACCAGAACATTTGTTTCACCAATATGGTGGACTTCACCGTCATTCACTTCACTCTTTGGTTTATGCACCAGAGTACTACACAGTACTGCAGTCAGAGTACATCAAGACCATACCAGAGTAAATGGAAGCCGAAGAAGATCACTCTCTCGTCTAAAAGGTACCAGGGTTTAATGCAGAGAATTAAAACAGAATGGGTTTCGGCCCTCTGGCTTTTCTGGGTTTTAATTTTGCATTTAGTTTTCCATCTACCACCACTTCTCTTCGTTCAGCTATAAAAACTGCGAAGAAACACATTGTAAGGGTTCCATATTTTATCAGAAAATTATGCAGTGAAAGGATTTTTGTATACATTTAGTAAAATTCTTGTATGAAGGCTCAGAGCCCATAGGGTCTCAGTGAGGAGGAGTTCCATCTGTTAACAAGGATTCTGGTCTTTGGTATTTCACAGTCTGTAACTTTCTTTATTGTGCTATTTTAATATATCATTTCATTTCATCCATCTGTCTTGTATCATGTTTTAGAATGCGAATGGCTCACTGATTTTTGGTATGGATTTATCCTAGTTGATACCCATGCTTGGATTAGTCAAGCGCTTTAAATATGGCTCATGCATGATATTCTGTTCCATTATTTAGCTAAACCATACTTCTTCTATATTAGTTTCTTTGGGAGGGTGCTTTTAAAATGCTATTGTCGTGTATGGATTCTTAGATTGGTAAGCCCATGCATGGTGGTATTGTATATCTGGGTATCAGCTCAATGTTAGCTAATATCTCCTCAATATTTCATTCACCACATACACCTTCTGATAACTTATTTCTGTAAGGTATTTCTGAATTGGCCCTCTTAACAGTAAGTTGTCTCTGAATTGTATGTTGCTTTTATATTGGAGTTTTGCATGTTACCTCTGCAATATCCTTATTTCTGTGTCATTTTTTGAAGGTATTGGTCCCATTCAGATTAATACTCCTTTTTTAACAAGAGATAGCATGAGAGCTTGTTATTGATAACTCCCTCTGTTATACCATATGTTCCTTGCTATATAATATGTCCTAGGCACTGGTCTATCACAACTCTTGGCTGTCTCTAGGAGCTACAACAGGTATCAATGTATGATGTACCCCATCCTTGAAGAACTTGTAAGTGTTATTCTTGCCATCATGCACTGTTGCTCTGTCAAACTGCCAAGGTCTACCCAGCAGTATATGACACACATCCATGGGCATTACATCACACAGGACCTTATCTTTATATTTGCCCATTTGCAGCTCTATCTCACACTGTTCTTTCACAACCAGCTGGTGCCCTTTGTGCAGCCAGGACACCCTGTAGGGAGTTGGATGCTCCCTTGTCTTCAACTTCAACTTTTCTATTACCTCAGTGGAAACCAGATTGTCTGTGCTGCCACTATCAATGACTAGCTGACAACATTTCCCTTGGACTTTGCATATGCTCCTAAACAAAGTCTTCCTTTGTGCAGGCTCAGTGACCTCTTTGGCTTGCTTCAACAGGACCTTATTTACCACCAAGGATTCTCCCCTCTCTGGAAGAATTTCTTCTTCGTTTCCTCTTCTCTGACTTTGGTAACAACAAAATTTCTTGGTCCATCACCCACATTCTCACATCCACTCATAGTGCTTGTGTCACTTGCTTTGATATCTATAAGACCTCAACTCTCTACCTAGTCACTATTGTCTCTTGCCTCCACTTCCATTTCCTCTGTGAAACCCCTTCGCCTTGCATCATCCTCTGTGAATGCCATTTCGGTGAGCTACTATTAGCACCATCTGGGTATAGTGATTTTCTCTTCAGCGACTTCTCTTTCACGGGAAACAACTTGAAGTCTTGGCAGACTATTTTCTCGGGAGTTTCTCCTCTGCTTTCAAGGCCATCTGGTATGCCTCTTCCACTGTCTTAGGAGACAAGAGACCAATCTCATCTTGGATCTCCAGCTTGAGACCATTCACATATCTGGCAGTCTTCTCTGGTGTGTCTTGGAATTGCCCAGCTCTTATGCTCACTGTGGGGTGCATTGGCGAGAAGTCGGTGCGCCGGACAAGACCCGAGGTTCCAAGAGGCGCGCGCGCAAAGGGTCCGGTGGTCTGGAGCACGCCGGCATTTCCTGCAACTCCCGGAGGCAGTGCGTCTCACTACGAAATCCATTCCTTACATGCAAAAGGGGATGAGATCAATGGCAAGGAAAAAACCCGCAACTAAAGAAAGACGGTGCATCCATTACATATACAAAGTTATATACACAAGATTACTTAATAAGCATTCAGACATTCGCAATTAAAATTTTGAACCAGCTTAAACACATTACAAACACATGAACATCTTATTGAGACAACAACCTTCCATTGTATTAATCTCTTGGCAAAACACATGATTACATGGCATTCTCACTGATAGCTTACAGATCTAATACAGATGGATTTCAGAACAGAAAGGTAGAATAGAGAAGATAAGAAGCCATAGGAGGGACATGCATGATTCCTCCGCAGCTGCTCTGTGCGTCTTTCCCTATCTCGAGCCTCGCAACCTCTTCAGCATCCCCCCTTGTTTCAACCGGGTGACTGTTATTTATTCACCCGCTCTTACGACTATCAGTTCTTCTGTGTCTTTACTTTAGCTTCTCCTGACTTCTCTCCTGTTATCTGCGTGTTCCACTTTCTGTCTTCTACTATGTTTTTCCTTCATCTGCACTTGTCCCTATTCTATCTCCAGCTATCGTATGCTTCCGCGCCACCTTGATAGCTCTGCGACTCCTGGTAGTTGCGGCGCAGTCGCGGTTGCCATGTGTATTCATACCGCAACTCAAAAAGGGGTCAAAATTCAAAATGTCTTAGCCAAGATTTCAAAACTAAACAAAAACCAGGGCCCTAACAGGCCCCGACCACAATTCCTTGACTCGTCCCTGAGTCAATCACAAATAACAGTCTCCACTTCCATTGTCCCGCTGGCTCCCATGCTCTATTCTGCTGTGCCTTCACCTCGTGCCCTTTCCTGCTGTGCTCCGCCAAGCAGTTGTTCAAACAAGGGCCCCAACTCCGGGACCCTGCAGAGCGCTGCATCTCTAAGCCCGGTGAAGTCCGCCACCGCTTGCTGCCATTCTTGCATAAGCAAGTCGGCTTCTTCAGAGATCCGGTTGGCGGCCGCCTCGTCTATCGTCGTCGGGGCAGCCCCGAACAGCGTGGCAAGCTGGGCTTCGGCCTTGGAATCCAGCTGTTGCATGGAGTCAGCATTGGCGCGAATGGGCGGACGAATCTCCCGAATGACCTGTTTGGCCGCTGCCGTGTCGGCCTCAGTCTGTTGCATTTGAATTTCAAGCTCGTCCACCCGGGCGTAGAGCTGATCTAACTGTGTCGGGTCCGCAGTCGCCTGAATGTCACGGGAAATTTGTTGTAGCTGGGCAGCAATAGGCTGCGTCTTGACAGTTAGAGCGAGTGAGCACTCCTGCAGACTTCGCAGGAGGGCGGAAGCCGCGGCCGCAGTGGAATGGAGGGTTGCCTACATACTAACTGCCTGAGTCTGCTTGGCAGTCACCTGTTCTAAATGGACACTCGGTGGATCTGGAAGGGTAGGCCGTGCGGCTAACGCCGCTTGGAGTTCCTGGTTCTCCCTGCAAACAACATTGAAAACAGTCCTGAGGTGGTGAGCCTGGAGTGCGATACTGTCCTCCGCTATAGTGGCAGGAAGTGGGGCATAATGAGCCCTTGCAGCGGGCCATAAGTTGGAGAACGCCTGAGCAGCAATGTTGACCTGCTCCTATAGGTAGGTCTTCTCCCTAGTCAGCTGATTGCGCTGTTCAGTAAGCGCCGTGATCTTATTATGCTGCTCGGTACACCGCTGCTCCAGCTCTGTGTGAATCTGTTCAGCCTTTAGGGTCGCCTGCTGAATGAGTAGGTACAGCTGTGCTGTACTCCATGGTTCTGCATTGGTCGTGCTGGGTGCACCCTGCTCTGGCACCCGCTCCTGTGAAGGTTGGCCACTGGCCACTGATCGGTTTGAGGTCTCAGGAGGATGGACCGGCATCTGCTGTTGCATCGAGGTGGCCATATCGGACTCCGGCCGGTCTTGCTGCGTGGTCTGCTCTGGGGGAGGGGCAGCCGAATCAGCCCCACCATTTGTTAGCCTGGTAGATATAGTAGAGGGAGGATCCTGGGCCGTGGCCACGGGGTCAACCGGCGGTACCACGGCTGCAGTACTGGAGGTGACTTCCACCCCGTGGTCACCTCCGAAAAGTTCCCGGATGAGAGAATCTGACACAGTGGCTGATGAATTGGATGGATTGGAGGAGGTGGCAGGTGGTCGGCCGGTGGAGGGAGCGGTGGACGGAGTGAAAGAAGTGTGAGGGAGGCGAAGGTTGAGGAACTCTAACGGATCGATCAGAGGTTCCTCCGGAATCAAAGTCGCTCTGGGTGGAGTGGCTGTTGGATCATCGTCAGTAAGATCCACCACTAGATTTGTGACAGCAATGCGGGCCCTCTTGGATGGAGGGGGGTCTGATGAATCAAGTTCGGGGCCCGGTTCGCCCATCGGTGTGATGATAGGGGTGGCAGAGGTGAACAGGTTAGTGGGGATGGGAGAAATGAGGGGGGCGGTATTGGAGGGAGCACGAGACCGACCGATATGAAATTCAGCAAAGGAGGGAAATATAGGGGCACCACTTGAAGCAACTTGGGTTTCCACGTTAAGTCGTCGTACCTGGTCATTGAGGTGCTGGACGATGGGGACCAGCGATTCGGGCAGGTCCGGTGCGGTCTCAGCTGCATCCTGTGGAGGTTCCGCCGCAACTTGTGAGGACCCCGCTGCGCCGGTCGTGGCAGGCCGCTGTGCCGGCAGCATCCGCTCAAAGTTATAGCGGGTGATCCCGTCGCGGACGTGCTTGACGACCCCCGGCCACGCAGAGACCTCCCGGTGAAAGGTGTCGTCATTCAACTGGAATCGGAGGGGCGCCATGTGAAAGGTGGTGTCCGACACACAAGTTGGCCGGAGGAAGGTGTGCCTGTGGCTGACCCCAAACCACACCTGCTCACTGTACTCATCCAACAGGTGCCTGGGCACCCGCTGCTGGTTGGTCACCACATCTGTCATCATCCCATACCACGCCCGGAACGCTTCCGCGTTCACCTGTTTGGTGCTGGGGTCTGTGGACACCTGCCAGGGGGTGTATTTCATCGCAAGAGGCTGGCTCGCGGTCGTCTCTGCCGGCATCCGGATAGGAGGAAGGTGCCATTTCCACATGGCGAAAGCTAAGATCAAGTACCCGTAAATGAAATTGGTGGTACGCTTGTAGTTCTCTTCGCAGGCCGCGAAGAGTTCTTTTAGCACAAACGAGCACCAATTCAACTTGGCGACCTGGATTCAGTGCTCGGCAATGGAGATTGTGTCCAGAGTGCACTCTCCCTTCGTGTAGTGCCGCATCGTCTTGCTAGCGATAAGGTAGCAAGCAAACCGAATTTCAGGCTTATTGATCAAATCAATTTTGGCACCTTTGCCCCCTCGGTGAGCGCCATACTTGGTGTACAGGTCTGAGTCACCCGACTTTCGGGCGCGCTTGGAGGATGTCTGGCCAGCAGCGGAGACATCCGCGCCATTCTGAGATAGCCCTGTAAGCCGATCAATGTGTTCGGCATGAATTGGAATTTCCTCATTGAGCCACAGGGACCCGTTCTGTATCCGACTGAGGAGGAACCGACTGCATTGCAGGGCCGGTCCCGTGGTGCCAAAAACTGGAAGAGTCCTCAAACTCATCAAGGACGACTGCTGTAGGCCCCTGAATTTTGATCGCATCCGGCTGTTGGAGCTGTTGCCTGGCGTGTAATGGTGCTCCATGTAGGTCTGCCAATGGAGGTGGGGGAATTCAGCTGGGTCGGACAGGTCGGCGTCCATACATGCTGCATTGTCATACTTGCCCACTAGCGACTCTACGCGGTGAATTCGGCTGTCCAACACTGGTTCGGGGACGGAGAGGAGAGCTCTTGGCATCTTGGTGTGGCGCTGGTAGACTTGGAGGATTCTTCTGGAGTTTCCTTCTGAGTGCGGTGCGCTTGAAGGCTGGAATTGCTCTGGAGTCGCTGCAACTTCCAAATTGAACTGGTCCGTCATTCTCGTGCTGTTGATCTTCATGCAAATTATGTCATCCGCTGGCACGAGTGGAGTTGATGAGACTCCATAACGGCAATTAATTCTTGCTATCCTTCGAGGCTGCGATAATCGTGCGATCAATCGCGTGCCTGTATGTAATCTGACAGTTGCTGACGGCATCATGGGAAGATGGGCGGACATGATGGCTGAGGGAACTGCGGGTGATGGCAAATGATTACGGTACAATTACTGTCTACTTATGGTAATTTATGAAGCAAATCTGAGCGATCCTACGGACTGACAAAAGGACTGACGGAAATGACCTGGACTGACACTGGCACGGGGATGGATCCTACGCGAACGACACGCTGGACTGGCGCTGTGACACGCTGGACTGGTCTGCCCCGACCACAGTCGGTTGCGGTGAGGTACCCGCAACTGACCAGTTATTTGACAGACTGCCTATGAACGGAAAAGACTCCCTACGCTCATCCCGGTTGCGGGAGAGTTATTCGACTAAGCTACTCTACGGGTTCTCTCGGTTGCGAGAGTTATTGATGAAAAGTGAAAGGTACCTACTCCTGGTAGGGTTTCAGGCGTGTGCCATTCACCCACCCAGGGAGAACTGTACCGTCCAGCTGTGCCAACCGAACGGCTCCTGAGTCACGGATCTCGATGACAAAGTAGGGTCCCAACCAGTGCATCTGGAGCTTGCCTGGAAACTTCTGGAACCGGCTATCATATAAGAGAACTTTGCCGCCAACTTGGAAGGCTTTGGTTTTGATGTGGCGGTCGTGCCACGCTTTCTGTCTGGCCTTCTGAACCTTCTGGTGGAATTCCGCCAGGAATCGGGCCTCATCCAGCTCCTGTAGTTCCTGGAGGCGTTCCCGAAGTGACTCCTCGTCCGAGAATTGAAGGGACGTTGCGATCAAAAGACTGGGTACAGTGAACTCGGCGGGAATCACAGCTTCCCGGCCATACACCAACTGGAATGGCGTCTGGTTGGTCAAACGTTTCACTGTGGTCCGGTAGGCCCATAATGCCGCTGGGAGGCGCTCGTCCCAATCATCGCGCTGAGCATTGCAAATTTTAGTCAAGCCCTTTTCGAGAATCTTGTTGAATGCTTCCACAGTACCATTGGCCTGTGGGTGGTATGGGCTACTTTTATGATGTTGAATCATAAATGTGTCCAGTAGTGACTTGACCGTGGCATTAATGAAATGCGTACCCTGATCGCTGGTCAAGCTCCGTGGGCAGCCAAAGCGGCTGATGATGTGTTCAAAAATGAACCGGGCAGCGGTCTCTGCCGAGCAGTCGCGTACCGCTGCTGCCTCAGCCCACCGTGTGAGGTAATCCGTGGCGGTAATGATGTACCGGGCCTTGGAATGTCGAGCGATTGGTGCGATGGGACCTACGAAATCAACAACCCACTTTTCAAACGGCCGCAACACATGCACTGGGTGTAGTGGGAGCTCGTCCCGGTGCGAAGGCCTTCCCGTCCGCTGGCAAACATCGCAACGCTTCACATAGGCCTTACAGTCAGCATGTACCGTCGGCCACCACAGGCCAGCTTGGAGCACCTTCCTTGCGGTGGGTTTCGCACCCACATGCCCTCCCGCAACACCACTGTGACACTCCCACATCACTGCTTCCCGTTCATGGTCGAGAACACACCTGCGCAACACCTCATCAAGGCCCAGTTTGTACAGCTGCCTCACGATCAATTGGTAGTCGGCCGCCCGGACAACCAGGTGGCGTCTCTGAAGCGGGGTGTAATCCTGAGGGCACTGTCCCGTGGTCAGATAAGTGGCAATGTCAGCCAGGTAATCTGGTACTGCTTCAACTCGGAAGAGGTCAGCATCCGGTAGCTGATCGTCCAACGAGCCTTCATTCTCTCCCGTCTCCAACCTGGATAAATGATCGGGACCAACATTCAACCTGCCCGGCTTGACAATCACCTCAAACGTGAACTCCTGAAAAAGTAGAAGCCATCGACAGATTCTTCCTTCCAACACAGGCTTATTCACCAGATATTTCAATGCAGAATGGTCCGTGAAGAATGTAAATTTGCCGCCCAGAAGATAGTGGCGGAACTTCTGGAGAGAGTACACCATCGCCAACACCTCCCGCTCGGTCGTGGTGTAATTCTTCTCCGCATTCGATAACCGTCGGCTGGCGAAGTATACCGGGTGGTCAACTGTCGTTTCCCCGGGTTGCGCCAATACAGCTCCAAGTGCAATTCCGGACGCATCAATGTGCACATGGAACTGCTTATCCCAGTCGGGATGAACAAGTATGGGTGCCATCGCCAACTTCTCCTTCAATGTGTCAAGTGCCTTCCTGCACTCCGCCGTCCACTCAAACGCTTCTGACTTCCGCAACAGTTTCTCCAGAGGGGCCGTAATTTTGGCGTAGTTGCGGATAAACCGCCTGTAGTATCCTGTGTGCCCGAGCAGTGCCCGCAACTGCTTCACGGTCTCGGGGGCCTCCATGTGGACGATGACCGCGACCTTGGCAGGATCAACGCAGACCCCTTGCTTGCACACCACGTGGCCCAAAAGTGTGCCGAATGGAACTGCAAAAATACATTTCTTCAAGTTCAAGGAAAACTGCAGCTGGCGACACCGGTCAAACATAACACGCAACAGAGAGGTGTGTTTCTTCAACAGACTGTAGACAGTCCAGTCATCCATGTAGACCTCCAGGAACTTGTGAATGTACTCCCGGAAAGCAGCAATGACAATCCGGGAAAACACAGCCGGTGCATTCTTCAGACCAAACGGCATAACGTGGTATGCGAATGATCCCCACTCAGTGGTGAATGTCGTCTTTGCTTTGTCTTCCTCGGCAATGCACACCTGATGGTAACCCGAAAACCCATCAGTGAATGAATAAGCTTCGTTTCCCGCAACATGGTCTAGGACTTCATCACTGAAAGGAGTGGGAAACGGGTCGTGGATGCAGGCATTGTTCAGGCTCCGGTAATCTACACAGACATGGATCTCCGCTTTGTCCTTCTTGTTCTGGATGACAATGGGACTCACCCACTCTGCTTCTTCTACTGGAAAGATGAGACCTGCAGCCAGCATCTTGTCAATCTCCATCTTGACCTTCTCTTTGATACGTGGGTTCAACCGGTAGGGTCGGTGCTTCACCGGCCGGGCCCCCGGTTTCAACGCGATGCACATTTTGCCCAGATCCCCCTTGATCCCCTTCAATTCCGCAACCGAAGATGGGAACAAATCTTCGTATTCCCGGAGGAGGCTGAAAATTTCTTTTGTTGTCTCCTCATCCCAGTAATCTCCCACCGTTGCGAGCTTGGGTCTCTCGTCTATTCCAATGTTCAGCTTCTTTGTCTTTAGGGGCTGTAAATGGACTCCTTCAGTCGTCGGCTCTTCACTGATGCTCCGCTCGCCTTCCCTTTCGTCAAAATAGAGATGCCTGAGGTCCTCTAGACTATCATCATCTGGATCGCTGTCAATCCGGTGGCAAACCAACTCACGCCTGACCTCAGGTCGTGACACAACCAAGCCCCCGTCGGGCTTGGGATGGCGGAAAAACAAGACCTCCTTGATTGCCTGTAGGGCCTGAGACTCCTGCGCCATCTCCCCTTCGAACAAGAAGCACCAAACGAACTTGTCCGTAACTGCCTGCCAAGAGCGGGTTCCCCGTTTCCACTCTTCCTCCAGGTACCAGGCCTAGGGAATTATGCCCAGGGAGTTGATAAACCTATGGACCCACAGCTCCTCAGGGTACCGGGTGCTACGCCACTATTCCTCGTAGGCCCGCAAATGGTGTCGCGGGTCGGAAGTTCCATGATACTTAAGCGTACTGCAAGGTCCTTCGTCCTCTTTAAAGCGTGCCCGCAGAGCATCCGCCACACACTCCCATCGCAACAGAGTGTTGCGGTGATTTTTCCACCATCGGGCCGACGTGGATTGCAAGGCCACATCCAAAAGTGGTATCCGGCTTTCAGCTGGGACCAGGTCTTCCACCTTGGCAATAAAAGTATTGACTGCTTGCATGTTCGACAATGTGGGATATCCGCGGATCTCAGTCCCTACCCACCGGACTTGGGCAATGGAAGCACATCTCCGCGTGGTGGTCTCATACCCCCCTTGCTGCCAGTCTTCCCAAGCGAGTTCGGATCCGAGCTCCGAGCTCTGCACACTCCGCCAACTGACAGAGCCAGTCGCGGTCGGGTTGATATAGTCATCCCGCTGTCCTGCGGTCATCTGATAAAGGTGGTCCATCATCTGAGCATCCTCCCGATTATCCACTGTTTCCGTATATCGCGGGCCCTGATACGGGTCGAGGGGCTGGGTGACCCGTACCTCCCCATCCTCAAAGATCATCAGCTCCTTCTTAAGGTCGATGATGGCGTAATTCTCAAAAGCCCAATCAATGCCGAGTAAGGCAGGATAGGGATCCTTGTCGCCCATGATATCAATAACCTCAAAATCGGTGTATGTCTTCACCCCCGCAACGTCGACCTCGACTCCCTCGAGCCGGCCGATTGGCAAAATGCAGTACTGGTTCGCCATCCTGAGTTGGATTGGTGAGTAGGCTAGCTGTGGCCTTCCAAGAGCCTCCCATGTCTTTCGTGGCAGTATGTTGACGTCAGACCCCAAGTCCAACATGGTGTCGCTGATTTGGAACCCTGCGACCTGCGTGTTAAGTCGGAATTCTTTGCCTGTGCGTTGCTTGTTCCGATTGACAAGCTGCACGTATTGAGGGCCAACGTCCGCCGGATCTCTAAGTTGTGTGTGCCCCTGCAGTGCTCCGTCCAAAGCATGCTTGAGCTGCTGCCGCAGCGCAGCGTTATCAACAATCCTGAGGAATAGCTGGAGCCAATCCTCGACCATCGTACCTGTGACGTTCTGTGCACCAGATTCTGGCAGCATGGGCTCCTCCAAACCTCCCTCGTTCCGCAACTGGGCGAACGCCTCAACTGCCTCCTGGAAATACTTCTTCTGGACCTCGGGCCTGATCAACTTCTTCAGGGATGCCGACCGAATCACTCGGGCTGGCTCCTTCCCTTGGGCATCCTCTCTAGTCTTCTTTCCGCCCCTCGTCACGATTGCGACATTCTGTAAGTCTGGGGCGGCGGTCCCTCGCGGCTCTGAGTTTATCAGATTCACTCCCCTCTGCCTCGCCCGTTCTTCCCACTTCTTGATGAGCTCCGGACATTCTTCTGTAGCGTGGGCGTTGACCCGGCACTGGGAACACCAGGGTCGTCGCGGAAGGGGACATTCTCGAGCCACATGACCCTCCTGGTCACAGTTGTAACATTTTACCGGACCGCGTCCGCCTGTGCGGCCTCCCCGCATGCCTCCGCCTCTTCCCCTCGGAGCCTCATTCACCCTGTAGGAGGGACGATCCAGTCGATCCGCAAGTGCGTCGAGCGCCCTGCACTGCTCAGTGTTGTGAGTCGTGGACACGCAAAATTCGCAGTACACATTATTCAGGACCGCGGAGTACTTCTGTAATATCGGGCACATCCGAGGAGGATGCCCCAGCGTCCGGCAAATCTCGCAGTACTCTGTGGTGGAGGAACCCGGTTGCGATGGGAACCCCGCATAAGTCTGTTGTGGCTGGTATACTCCCTGCGGGTTTATTTCCGCGCCGCCACCAGGCGGTGGACCCCCCTAAATAGTTGCGACCGAGGGTCCTGCCCCTGCGCCACGCAACCGAGGACACTCGGTTGCGACGTGGCCCTCGACCAGGCAATGAGTACACCAAACATTCGGTCGCGTTGGTCTCACTGGCTGAAGCTCCTTGAGATTTTCAGTCAAGCTGGAAATCTGGTGTTGCAACCCTATCAAAGAAGGATCTTGTGGGGCCGCCCCCCCCGGTATTCCTGGGGGTAGCCCGCCATGGCTTCAATCTTCATGGCCTGCTCCAAAGCGTCCTGCAGATTATCAATCTTCTGCTGAGTGAGAGGGGTTCGTGTCAAGGGGAGCAGAGCCTTGATGAACCATTCCCTCTGGTGGTTTGGATCGATCAGGTAGCTAAGTTTCCCGATCGCGTCCTTGAATCGCCGCATCAACTCCCACGCGGTCTCACCTTCCTTCTGCTTAATTTCCCACAGCTCTAACAGGCCCTGCTGGTCTGTCTGGGGAAGCTTGAATTCGTGGACAAAATCCCGCTTCACGTCCACAATTACGGGGTTAGGATGAGCCTCGGACCACTTGATAAACCATCGCAGAGCCCTCTCTCTGAGCGTGGTTTGGAATTCTATTAACTTCCCTGCATCTGGCGTCTGGCGAGCCCTCCAGATGGCTTCGCACATATACCAGTGTTGTTCTACGTCGTCATTGCCCCGGCCAGAGAACTCTGGATACCGGGTGAAAGATCCAGCCATGGGTACTTGCGGAGAATTAACCAGGATAAAGCCTCCAGGTCCTGGTTGTGTAACGGTCCCACTAGGAAAACTACTACTACGAGTAACGCTGCTGTTACCGGGTGTTACCGACGCTGCTGAACTACTGTACGACTGACTCAATGCTTGTAACTTAATAAAAATATTACTTAAAGGTTGATACAGTACCAGGGGAAGGTCGGGATCCTGGCCATGCAGAAGGTGAGAAGTAGGGCTGCCTGGAGGGATGGGTGCCGTCTGGTCTTGAAACATTCGCTGCATCACGCCGTGCCATTCATCATCGGAACTCTCTTCGGGCTGCATCTTTCCATTATCTTCGCTGGTCACTACTTCTCTTTCTCGCGTCGCTGGGCTCCCACGCATCCACTGCACTTCCGCTGCTGTCCCGTCTCCTTTTCGGGTATCCAAACCCATGGTTCTTGTCCTCTGAGGCGCCTCCTTATGATTTTTCCTCTCGATCTCCCTTCTCTTCAAATCTCGCATTACCCTTCTTCGCCACCTATCGGCGATCTGTGCCCGCCGATGCGCACGTAACTCCCGCAACTTGCATGCGGCCTCAGCATCCATTCCCCACTCCCCACTTTCACATTCTACACCGCATCGGTCCCCTCAACCCTTCCCCCAGTACGAGAGGTTTACGCTTCCATACTCGGTTTGCGGAATTCAATCAACCCTTCGTCCACCATCAGAGCTTTGATCCACAGCGGAATCTCCTTTAACAACTTTCCCCTTAGCCCTGAGTGGAAGACAGCCTCAGCTTTCGAGAAGGACTGATAGCACTCAGCAGCAAACTCCACCGTGTATCCTTCCAACGTGGTCCTTACCCAAAAATCCACCGCGCGGGTTAGTTCAGTGTCTACCCGATGCAGTGCCACCAGATCTTCGTGCGCCCACCTGCGGTTTATCTTCCGCGAGCCTTCTTGGGGCACCTTCGCTCGTAACCTCCACAACCAATTGTAAAGGTCCGTAGGGAACCTTCCCCAGAAAATTTTGTACGTATCACTGGCTAAATCAGAGAAAAGAACAAGCTCCTTTATCGCCGCCTCCTTTTTCTTGGTCAGCTCTGCTTGCTGAGCAATGAACTGGTCAAGATGATCATCCCACCATCGCCGTATCTCTCCTTCAAAAATCCTCGATACCATGATCTAGATCCCCTCAGAACATGCAGGTCCCGGCAACGGAACCATTTGTTGGCGAAAAGTCAGGTCTCGCGGACAAGACCCAGGTTCAAGAGTTGTGGCCAACAAAGGGGTCTGGTGTAGTCTAGGAACATGCCGGCATTTTCACCCTGCTCTGGAGAGCAGTGCGTCTCACCCGAGGCGTGCCGCAACCACATGCATAAGGGGATGAGATCAATGGTAAGGAACAAACCCGCAACTCATGAAGAACAGGGCATCGATTACATATTCAGAGTCATATATGCAAGATCACTTAATAAGCATTCAGACATTTGCAAATAAAATTTTAAACCAGCATGAACACATCACAAGCACATGAACAACTTATTGAGACAACAATCTTCCATTGTATTAATCTCCTGGTCGAACACATGATTACATGGCATTCTCACTGATAGCTTACAAATCTAATACAGATGGATTTCAGAACAGAAAGGAAGAATAGAGAAGGTAAGAAACCATATGAAGAACATGCATGATTCCTCCGCAGCTGCTCTGCGCGTCCTTCCCTGTCTCGAGCCTCGCAAATTCTTCAGTATGCATTCAACATTCTCCTCTTTTCAGCCGGGAGACTGTTATTTATTCACCCGCTCTTACGACTGTCAGTTCCTCTGTGTCTCCACTTCGGCTTCTCTCAGCTTCTCTTCTGATGTCTGCGTGTTCCACTTTCTGTCCTTTGCTGTGTAGTTCCTTCATCTATACTTGTCCCTGTTCTATCTCTAGCTATCGCATGCTTCCGCGCCACCTTGGTAGCTCCGCGACTTCTGGTAGTTGCGGCGCGGTCGCGGTTTCCATGTGTATTCATACCGCAACTCAAAAAGGGTCAAACTTCAAAATGTCTTAGCCAAGATTTCAGCTAAGCAAAAACAAAAATTTTAACAAATTCCTCTGTGTTCTTTTGTGGCAACTCTTGTCTCGAGTTACACATTTGTATACAATAAATTGTTAATCACTAGGCAAGAATTTACCTTTTAATTTAGCCATCATTACCGATCCGATCTTCTGAGTAGGTTGCTCGCCAACTCTCCTCCTTTTTACGTCCTCGCACTCCGTCCCACCAAAGTGCGGCATGTCCTTTCTCAGCTTTGTCACCGCAAACTTGACCTTTTTATCCTCTCTTATCTCTTCATAGTCGAAGCACTTGTTCATTTCATTAATCCAGCCTACTAGTTCTTCTCCGGATTCATTCCCCACGCATAACTCGACACACTTCAGTTCCGGCTTAATCGTGAACCCCAGAAATGCAGGGCTTCCGAGGAGCACTCATCTCGGGAGGAATTTCAACATTTTCTTCAGACTCTCTTTCATGTCTCAAAGGTTGCACCGATGTCTTCGTGATACGGGGCACGTCTTCGCTCCATGGCATCCATTCTCGGCTCCTCGGCCCTCTTCAACATCCCCAACACCTCGCCGTTGGCAACAGTCTCATACTCCCGGCGCACACACTCTACTAACTCGGATTGCCATGTCAACATAGAAACAACTTCAAACAACGAGCTGCGATACCACAAGCCAGTGTACGCAAGCTCAAACTCGAAAGTCGGGACTCTTCTAAGGAGAGATGGTTAAGCTCTAGACGTGGCTCTGTCAGCCATTTCCCTTTTGAAACCTCGTTCTCTACTCCACGTGGCCTACTTTCTTTTTTTGATATATTTATCAAATTCGAGGAATTTGATAAATAAATATCATTGACTACCTTTGAAAAGTTAAATAAATCTCTCGGCTTTTATATTATACCGCCAACCTTATAACCAATGTTTAAATCTTCGAAACTTTATATTAATGCCGACACCCTCGTTATCTCTCACGCATCTATAGTAAGCGACCACCGTCCGATGGCTCTTTCCCAGTATCAACGTACATGTACGCATATCACTCGACATCCCGGTACGAACGTTAACACGCGATGGCGTGCTTTGAACGACGGTTTCGTGGTCCATCCTTGCCACGCATCGACGGTTCTACGGAATCGCTCCACTCAGGGGAATACCACTCAACCCCGCAAAAGCGGTGCGATATAGGCAATCCACTTCCGCAAATCCGCTCGTGGTTTTGGTACGTAGCCCGACCAAGGTTCACGTCCGGTTTGCGTTCTCCTTTGTATGCCTCAACTTAGGTTTGCTACTTCCGGGTTGGGGGAATTCTGATTACCAACAAACAAATGTAATTTTATTTATTGAGCGGGATTTCTATTATCATAAAACAAGAGCTTCAACGACAATGGATTTCCTACTCCGACTCGCTTGCGAGTGGGGTGAATTCTGCTGGTGGTTCATCCAAACAATTTACTGAGAAAATCACAGCACAAAGAAATGGAATTACCGATACACAATGGCCCCACAGCTTAAACAATTCTTCACAATTATAAATTCGCACAGCTTGGAAATCAACGAGACTTGAAGTTTATTCAACCGGAAGCAATTGCTCAATACACGTAGTTTTATTCGCAGAAATCTCTTCCTTTTTCTCTTTCTCCCCTTCTCTCGCTCTCTCTATATACACCCGAGGGATTACATTTATATACATGAACATTTGTCACGTTCGGTTCCTCTCTGTGAGGACCGTTTTAGAAAATCAATGTACTCTAATTAAAATAATTCAACTAACCGAGATATGACAAATAGAATAAATCGAACTATTCAACTTATACAACTCTAACCGGTCTAAATGATACAGTACCGAGGTATTGACACCTAGTTATTACAATTCAAATATTTTTCGACCCCCCACTAGCCACAACATGTGGACAAACCTCCTACATTGTCGAGCTAGTGTCTAATGCCCCTACGCATCAACTTCTCATACCATGCTCATGGTGCTTGTTTTCAAGCCGTACAAAGACTTCATTAGTTTTGCAAACCTTTTTGTTCTTTCCCTTTAACTTCGGGCTGAAACATGTAAACATCTTCTTTCAAATCTCCATTTAAAAAGGAAGTTTTAACATCCATATGATGAATTTTCCATTCTTTCTAAGCCGTAACTATGCAAACAAAGATCTAATAGTTTCCCATTTAGTTGTAGGAGCAAAAGTCTCTCATGATAGTCGATACCCTCTCTTCTCGTGCATATCCCTTTGCTATAAGTCTTTCTTTGTATTTTGTCTAGCGAACCATCGCATTATACTTAGTTTTGTAAATCCATTTGCAACCAATAGGTTTGATGCCAAACGAAGAGGGATCCAGTAGCCTCCATGTGCCATTTTTTATGAGAGCATCAAATTCCTTTTTTGGATTTCATCTTTCCACCGTTCATAACTACATGCCTTCTTAAAAGAAAGTAGGTTCACAATCCAGCATAAAAAAATTAAATTCACAATGAGAATAGTTACCTCGAGGGAACTTCACCAACCTTAAACTCATCATATGTTCTTTGGAAATGTTTCGAGTACGAGTTGAACTTCGCAAAGGTTGTATAGGAAGTTGTTCAGGGAAGCTGCTCATCTTCTTCATCTGCCTCAGCTCTTGCCATTACATCATTGTTTCAGTAGAAACACTTGCATCAACTAATTCCTCATCAACAGAACAATGGAATTATCATCATCAACCAATTTCTCATCATTGAGAGAAGGAAACTCCACGGACTAATCTAATATAGACTTCCCCCTTCAGGGGATGGGGAAGTATATTATCGGATTCATAATAAAACTTTTGAGGCACAAACTTTTCTATCCGATTAGAGTTGTCTATCAATAGTGAGAGAATCTTTATCGAGCTTTCAGAGAAAATTACATCTCTTGACAAAAAAAACTTTTTGTTCACTTCATCATATAATAATGTGATGCCTTAGAAGTCATGGAATAATTCCTAAAAAATATTCATTTTTTGCTTCGTTCACTCAACTTATTCCTATGATTTTTTTGGGAATCAGAAAAGCTATAACATTGAGAACTGAAAATTGGAAAATGTTTAATAGCTAGTGAAGGCGATTGTACCACATTTCATATGGAGTTCTGTTGTTAATGACAAGAGGAAGGGCATTGATTTATAATGTATGCCCTTGCTGGCTTGTGACTTCTTAAAAAACATCATTGACCTTACCATATTAAGCAATGTTTGAATCATTCTTTTAGCAACACCGTTTTGTTGCAGTTATATGGTATTGTGGTTTGGTGTTTGATTCCATTCTCTTCTGAAAATATGTTTCAAAAGCATGTGAAGTATATTATCCTCCATTATCAGGTCCTTATAGTACCAATAGTAAGTTGCTGCTTCATTTGTTATCAAGAAATAGAAAAATTTCTTAAACACATAAAAAAACTTGTGATTTTTTCTTTAAGCTGTGATAAACCCAACACATCCTCACAAATAATCATCAATAAAAGTGAGTATGTATTTATTTCCATTTGCGATTGGTAAATGCATTGGCCCACATAAGTGCGGAGTGTATGAGACTTAATTTTTCTTGTAGCTCTAGACTCTAGAATTCTACATTGTTTGTGATGCTTGCCCAATATACTGAAGCATTACATGGGGTAAATTTTTCCGGGAAATCAAGTTGGAAGTCCCTTAATCCCCTGTTGTTTCATAATTCAAATACTTTCATAATTAACATGATCTAAGCGTGCATGCCACAATAAAAGAAGATGAAAGAGTATCATTTTTTTTGAACCAAATAAGTTGTGTTCAATGCAACGTGATGACATACCATGCAACTTCAATCAATTTATCTTCTTCCACACCGGACATTCACAGCTTTTATTGTCAGCTTGCTCTTCTAATTTCTACTTTACCATCAAATATGTGAATGGAATGTCCTTGTTGTCTTATTTTGTATAAGAGATAACAAATTTTTTTGGGAATCACGGAATGTAAAGAACATCATTCAAAATATAATTTGGAAGTCCGGGGAATTTTTAAAGCTCGAGATTGAATCAATCCCCGATGGTTTGATTTTGGACTTATCAGACAAAATACACTACTCATCAATATTATCAATCGAATTGATCAAAACAAAATCTCTTCGAAAGGCTTCATATGACACATGGCACTCGTGTCTAGAACCCAACCGTCATACCATGAAGAAAAAGAAGTACTAAAAACATCTTCCATGTGGAAATTACAATGTGCAACAACATAATGTGCAATCTCGATAGACCTGCCCTCTCGTCCGCATTATATGATATTTATTTTCAAGCAATTGTTCTCTTTTTTTTCATTAATTTTAACCTAGGGAATTTTGCAATTTGCAGCAGTATGTCCAAGTTTACCACATCTAAAACATTTTATAGGTGGTTTATCGGAATTCTTTGTTGTTGTTGTTCATTCTCGCTATCTATCTCCCCGAATATTTCGCCCCCCACGCTCTATAATTCTTCCTACCTCGTACCTCTATTACCTCTAGTATTTCCGGAAGATCTCCCCCGAGGTTTTTGGTCTTTTGAGAGCAAGACATAGGGTTTCGTGTATTAGAACTATGTGTTGCTTCTTTCTTGCCAAAATCCTTCTCTCTTTTCGGAATTTTCCTACTAATTTCTCAAAATCTATATCCTTTTAATTGCCCACTAGCTTGGAGAGATTCCAAGTAGTGTGAGTAACTAGGGTAAAGAGCTTTTTATAAAGGCGATGAAAGTGGCAAAATCAACTTTAACTCTCGAGACATTCAATTTCATGATTGATAGCTTTAATTTCGCAGGCAAGTTTTAGGGGGATCATTATCATTCATTTCTATATTAAATAACTTTAACAATAATTGAATTATCTCCAATTCAGAATAATGTGAATCATAAAAACTCTTTTAGTTTTTCTATGGCATCATAAAGTCGTTTTTACTCTAAGTTGTTTTACTTTGAGTAATGTATCCGTATTACCTCTTCTAAAACCGAAGTGTGATATTAAGGCAAAAGCCTTCTTATCATACTTTTCTAGATTACGAGTTGTTTCCGATCATTAGCCGCACAGTGCATTTTCTCCTTCTCTTTCACAGTACTCCATCCCATAAAACATTAAAAGATAAGAGTATTTTTTAACTTTCCTAAAACCACTCTTGGAAATTTTCCTTTCTAGAAAAGACAATTCCAATTAAGGACACCAAAGATTTCATTTTTATTTCGTAAATCTTAAAATACTGAGTCTCAGTATCGCCACAAATTCTCTTAAAAAAAGCTCTGTTTTAACTTGGCGACGAGATTTAACTCGCAGGTTTTCAACCATATGATTTTTAGTAGAAATTATATGCACTAAGCATGCATATGTCATCAGATCCAGCTGATCTCCCACACTATTTAGAAACTTTGTGCAAGATCACCGAATCATTCCCACTTGTTAATCTTTTTGCGGAAAATTAATTGCACATACATGTAAAGCATAAATAAAAATAATCGCACATAACACAAACTTCTGTTTTTAACTAGGAAAGCCCGAAGTCGAAAACCCCAACTATATATTATGTATCATGGAATCATATGACAATCCTCATACAAAGCTTATCGAAGCTCTCAGTATGCAATACAATTTTCATACACTAATCAGGGGAACAATCTTGCAAATCCATGCACCGATCTTTGCCCTCCCGGCTAGCCCATCGCCTCCACTGCACAATCCCTGCGAAGAATAATTACGAATGAATTCGAATTACCCTTGCCTTGGATCGCGCAATCCTCATTGGCAACTCCAATGTGTGTGTGATGCAATCAATGCATCACTATAGTCTACGACGTATAGTCTATCTTGCCCTCTCACCTATCTCTCCACCGGGTCTCCCGATGGAAAACTACCATGCACTGTAGTTAATTGCTATATTGTTTAGGTTGATTAATGAGTTATTATTTGTGAATTAATTAACTAATTAACAATTCACTCCACTCTCACTAGTGTATCAATCAGTTAGACTAGATACAACTAGCTCAACTGAGTCTAATCGAGATTAAACTAAATACAACTCCTACTAACTACTTCTTCCAACTCGTGTCATAACTCCTCGCCACTTGAGTTCTAACTCAGGTCCCTCCATGCATTAGCTCCGATATAACCCTTGGGAATTGCGTAATTCCCTTGAGTCCCAGCCGATGTGCCACATCTCGCTGCACCGAAACAAAGTTCTCCAAGAGAATAAGTTGATGTTTAGAGTCCGATTATTATTAAGAGCTAATAATAATCGACATGCATCTATTTTTAGATTAGCGATCTATAAATAAAGTCACCAATATTCTAAAAAATAGAATTTCATTGTGTTTTCCAATCTTGATCAACCATCCACAAATAGCATCCTCGCAACTTCTGAAATATGATCATCATGTCTAAGAAATAGACATAGTCAGTCATAGACTTGCACCAAAAGTAGTCTTCGCGGGGGCCCACTTAGTGAAGGCGACTCTTTTCACTAAGCTCATCATCTTGTTGAATCTCAAAACTCACTCTCAACAAGATAGGGATTATCCTTCACCCCGATCCCCGCTCTATGGTATTCGAATTTTCTCCTCGATGAGCGCTTCATCAAAATATCTCGCATCCCGAGTCTTTGGCCAAGTAGGAATGTACCGAAGCAACATGATCTTCATCGCACACAATCTCCCGATATGGTGATACCGGATATCAATATGTTTAGATCTATCATGAAACACAGAAGTTACGCGAGAGTTTTAATGCAACCTCGATTATCACAATGTATCACTTTGTGGGATCTAAATGTGAATTCGAACAAACCAACCGAAATCTTCCTCATCCGTATAGCCTCACATGTCAGATCGACTCACTGCCATGTATTCCCGCTTCCGCTGAACCGGAGTGCCACGGATATTTGTTTCCCCTGTCGTACCAAGAAACCGTCGTAGATACGATCACCGAAAATCCCTCTTGATGTGCTCTTTACCGTCCGTCGGGCTTCCTCGCCCATACTGCATCCGTGAAGCCATGCAAATTCACCTCATCCATCCTGTCCGTACTATAAACCATACTCGGATGTGCCCCCGAGATATCTCAAAACATGCTTGCCTCCCTTCCAAAAGAGCTTGGTAGGCTTAACCATTTCTTGTGAAAGCTGGTTCATCGCATAGCATATGTCTCGGGTCTTGTATCGACTAAATACATGAGCATGAACCACATCAACTCGTCGATAAACACGTGACATCCACTACCTCTCGCCGATGTAGCATCCTCTTTCTTCCAATTTCCGGAAGAGGAGTGTTGATAGGCTTGCATGACTCTTGCATGTGAAAACTTCTCTAGTATCTCCCGGGCATACTTGCCCTCGAGACATACAGTTCACTTTCACTTCCATATTTCCAATCCAAGGAAATAATGAAGGAGGCGCGAATCTTCTTCATCTCAAACTCCTTTGCAAGATCTCGCCTTGCATGAGTGTATCAACTCGCTCATCACCAGTTAGTATTAAATCATCAACATAAAGTACCAATAATTAAAAAGCTTACTCCCCCTCCACCATAATCCGGTGTCGGTGTTTGCATCGCGCTCAACTCTTGGTGAAGCCAAGTCCGGTTGAAATAGTCACGTCGATCCGAGTGTACCAAGCACGAGGTGCTTGTTTTAGCCCATACACAGCTCTTTTGAGCCTCACACACATGCAACTCACTATCGAAGATCTCAAATCCTTTAGGCTTCTCAATGTAAACCTCTTCCTCAATGATCCCATTAAGGAACGCAGCCTTCACATCCATTTTGATGAATGATTGCCAACCCATCCGCGTTTGAGAGAGCAAACGGATGGTCCGTATGAAAGAATACCGTGCGACAGAGAGCAGAAAGGTTTCTTCATAGTCAATCCCCTCAATCTGTGAGAAGCCACACGGGAAAAAAACAAAATCTTGCCTTATACCTCTCGACACTCCCCATCAATAGCTTGCTTTACCTTGTAGATCCACATCTTGATCCTACAAATGATTTTCCCACTCGCCGCCTTGGAACAATCTCCCAAGCACTATTTCCGACAATGGAGTCATACTCCTCCACCATGGAATCTACCCATGTGGGCTCCCGCACCTTCTTCGAAAGAATATGGCTGCGTCACGATACACTTGCTCATAAGAGCCATGTATCCGAGAAATTGGTCGTGTGGGATCGTCTCCGTCCGCAGCCGTGATGTAGGGGACTCCCTAAATTCTCGTGCCGCATCAAGCTTTCGTCTCTCGGCTTACGTGGTACGCTTTCTACCTTGTCTCGATGTTTGGTTCCGCATGAGTGGACTCCCTCCACTCCATGAATCTCCTCCTGTGGCTAACCCACATCTAGTAGGCTCGGCTTTCGGAACAAAGCGCGGGTCCCTTCACTACATGCAAGTCTTGCTCCCTCTCAAGCATAGCTTGTGCGGCACTCCATGATCATTTGTTCTTCCTCTCCCGCGACCCTATTCGCAGTCGTGGGATATGAGGCGCTATGAGTTCTCTTAGAATTCCTTCTTTTGCTACAAAGAGTCTTTGAATTCACCCGAGATGTATTCCACCATTATCACTCCGTAGAGCTTTCACTTGCTTCCCTCGACTCCTTCTCCACCAATGCCTTGAACTCACAGCACTTTGAGAATTTTTCACTCTTCTTCTCGCATGAAGAAGATCCAACATCTACGAGAATAGTCATCAACAAATATAACATAATACCTATGTTTTGTTGTTGAAGCATTTGTTTAGAAAGGTCCACACACATCTGTGTAGGAATTCTCTCCCCGGGATCACCGAAAGACTGTGGTTCTCCTTGTCATGAAAGGTGGTCTTCAAACAAAACTTACCCATATTACATCCCTTGCACTAATCATCGGCACTGCGCAAGAGTACCCTTGGAAATTCTAGCAGAAATTTGCTACAAAATATTCAAAGCGCCATGGTGAAGACGGCCCAATCTCTTGCGATGCCATAATTACGTCCCTCATCCACCGGCTCACCACTTCTTCGACTTTGCCCACTATCGCAACACGAAACTTCCGTCTAACTTACAGTACATGTAGAGATTCTTAATTCAAACCCCGCTATCTTCTTGGTTTGACCCATTTTTTTTGATGTCGAAGGAAGGCTTTTCCCTCAGCCGAAAACAACATCATAACCTTTGTCTTCCAAACGTACCGAGCGAGACCAGAGTTCTTCTTCGGACACTGGAACATGCATAAAATTCTTCAACAAGAATGGATTACCAGATTCCCTCTCAATGGTAATGGTCCCAATACTCGTCGCAACTGTACTTGACCATCGTCACCCATCTCTATATATGCATATGGAGGTCCTTCTCCTCCAAGTCACTAAACAACTCTTTGTCTCCCCGTCATATGGAAAGACGCACCACTATCAAGATACCACACCGATCCCACAACTTGAAACCATGCATCGATTAAGGGAGAAAATCAAGTTCAAATTTCAAGGAAGCCCCTAAGGCCTCTCCGTACTACAACATCCAATAGCCTTTCTTGTTCTTCTTCTTCTTGTGACGTTAGTGGCGAAATGTCCATGTTTGTGACAGGTGAAAACACTTCACTTTGAACAAATCACTTGCTCCTAGAATTTAGCACTCGCATTTTGAAGGATGTTTCTTCCCCATTTCCATTTCCTTGATTTGGAAGCCCAAAGCACAATTCTCTTCATCTTCATTACATTGATGAAGATCCATCCTCGGTACCCGCCTTATCTCCTCCCGCACAAGATCCGCCACCGAAAGTCGCTCCCATCCTCGGGCAGCTTTCTCTTCGTCCCATTGACAAAGTCTTTCAGTAGCTATGCCAACTCTTCGGAAGCCCAAGGAGAGCCAAGCTCACCAGTATTCTTCATCAAACGATGCACCCTCCACACTTTTCATCCTTATGGTGGACTCATGAGGTATTTTGGAATACTCTGTCGCCCGCTTCTCCATTTTTATTTTTCCGAGCTTGTCTTTAAGCGCCAACTTCCTCTCGGTCACTATTTTGCTTTGGAATGTCAAAGCCTTCCAAATTAAGAATGGAGTGGATTTCTGCTTGAAAGGTTTGGACACAATATGGTGCTTCACACCTTCCAACATAATTCTTCTCATCTTTTCCGCTCTTCTCTTTGCCATGCGTCAAAGTGACACAAAGATCGCTAGATCCCGACTTAGGGAACATTGCTATCGATGAAATCCTTCACGTCCATTATCCTCTAGCATCGGCTCCATATTGTCCTTCCGGAGTTATGTAATTTGAGATCCCATCAAGGGCATACTCCAATCTCAATCACGTTGAAAGACATTTCAATGTATACTACGAAACTTCCGCACTAGGAATATTCAGTAGCAAATTCGAATTGTCCACCGAAGACAAAATTCACGATTTTTACAATTGCAATCTTCAATAAAAAAAGCTCGATACCATGTAGAAATTATATGCACTAAGCATGCATATGTCATAGATACATACACTTCGATCTCACACTATTTTCTAACTTTTATGCAAGATACTTTGAATCATTCCACTTGTTAATCTTTTGCGGAAAAATTAATTGCACACACATGTAAAGCATAAATAAAAAATAATCGCACATAACACAGCTTGTTTTTAACCGGAAACCCCCCGAAGCTAAAAAACCCCAAATATATATTATGTATCATGGAATCATATGACAATCCTCATACAAAGCTTATCAAGCTCTTAGTACAAAGTACAATCGTCATACACTAACTGGACCAATCTTACAAATCCATGCACCGAGTCTTTTGCTTACACTCTTGCTAGCTCTTGCCTCCACCTTTGCACAATCCTGGCCGAAGAATAGCTGCGAATGAATTTGAATTATCCTTGCCTTGAATACGAAATCCTCATTGAAACTCAGCAATGATGTGCCAGTGATGATACAATCAATGTATCACTATAGTCGCGAATAGTATAGTCTATGCCCTTTCACCTATCTCTCTCCACTAGGCCTCCACCCGAAATCGCTATGCATGCTGTAGTTAAGCTACGTTGTATTATTCGGTTGATTAATGAGTTATTATTTGTGAATTAATGAACTAATTAATTCACTCCACTCTCACTAGTGTATCAATCGAGCTAGACTATAGATACAACTAGCTCAATCGAGTCTAACCGAGTTAAATCGAATACAACTCCCAAAACTACTTCTTTCCAACTCGTGTCATAACTCCCGCCACTTGAGTTCTAACTAAGTCCTCCATGCATTAGCTCTAGTAAACCCTTGGGAATTGCATAATTCCCCTCATTCACTTGATGTGCTACATCTCGTGCACCGAAACAAAGTGCTCCAGAGAATAAGTATGTTATTTAGAGTTTGATTATTATTAAGAGTTAATAATAATCGACATGCATCTATTTTTAGATCAACGATCTATAAATAGACTTCACCCAATATTCTCAAAAATAGAATATCTATTTTTCCAACTTGATCAACCATCCACAAAATAGCATCGTACAACTTCGAAATATGATCATCATGTCTAAAAATAGACATAGTCTAAAAATAGACTTTTGCCAAAAAATAACACTCACAAGGGCCCACTTAGTGAAGGTGACTCTTTTCACTAAGCTCAGTCATCTTGTTGAATCTCAACATAGTCTTTAAAAAAAACATAGATTTTTTTTATTAACTTAGTGGTCCCATACCACCGCATCACTTGCATTGGGTTTGATGTTAATGCCACAACATCGCCTTCTCACTACAACTCACTACAACCGCGCTGGACTTCACCAAGACACTCGTACGTTTGACTTCACCAAGAAAATCGCGGGATTTAATGTCAGAAAATCGTAGTCGGACTTCTGCACACAAGAAGCACACTAACGCAGTGAGTTGTGGTTCGGGTTCCCCACACGACAACTGTAGCAGATTCTCCAATTGAAAAATACCGACAACAAGTTGATGCCCCTGTGACTCGCGATCAAACGTCGCACAGCGGCCGGCGCCCTCTTTGCACAGCTCAAATTTTTCTCCCGATCAAATGCCGCAAAAGTCTTTGGCGGTCTCTACTCGCATAGTTATCCCAACAAAAAAAATTTCACTCCCGGGGGTTCACAGCTCGGTCGTCACTTTGCTACATATGAACATACAAAACCCCGTTCCTCAAAATCTTGTTCCTCCATCAAAGGTCGGAGGTTAAGATCGGCATCGTTGGTCATAATCCTCTCCTCAGGGTTCATGTTGGCCGCTCACTTCGCACAGTCAGAACATACAAAACCCCATTTCTCAAAAATTCAGTTCCTCCTGACAAGATTGAACGCAAACGACAACCATAGTAAAGTTGGGGGTTTGCACCAAATCCAAATTCTGGTATTTTAAACCACTCGATTTCCATTGTCGTCTAACACCGCTCTCCACGAAAAGCATTCAACCGGCCTCTGCACATGCTCGCTGAGAACACTTCCTTCAACAATGGAGGATCCAAAATTTTGAATTAATCATCTCTAATACCACTGCTACATTGAATAGTGTGATCACCATTGATTTATTCATTCAAATGAGAACTATATTTATACATCAGAAAATTGGGTATCTTAACCGATACGCAGCAATTGAGATTATAACTCGAAAAAAACTACATTCCTAACTCAGTAATCCCGTAGGAGAAGTCCACGTAGGGATTACAACATTTGGATTCTATTGGAAGCATATTGTAATGGACATAATGAAAAGGGTATTCACAAGAAAATCGCGGAGATCCTCTTGCATAGGAAGGTAGGTGATATGAGATAGAGTGGATTATTGTTTGTCATTGTAAAATATTATCAATACATGGTGTTCCTATCAACGACGAGTCAAATTTGTGAGAGTTTCCTTGTTTGAAGGAAAAATAAATAGAGCAAAGAAAAAGGTTTACGATGCGAAACAACGTTTTTAGAAGGGTCTCACAAAAAAAGCACATGTGCATTGTAAAAGGTTTCCCATAATTCAATTACCCATGGCTCGTTACCAATTTCTTCGACTTTTTGGATTCACCTTTGGATGGTTCTTGAGTGCGGTGTTGGGTTTCCCCACAACGTCGATAGAATCCTCCCTCTCATAGAACGATTTCTCTTTCACTAGATCACAAGCTTATTAATCGATGTTTATTCTTAACTCGATAGAGGTCTTTATGCATTGGTTAATTATAATGCTTTATCACAATCACGGAAATTTGCCTTTTATTGATGTCAATTAACTTCTTTTGTTATTCTTGTTAATCTCAAATTTGCTAACAATTTTTTTAGCGATGCATGGCTGCTTTATTGATGTCAATTAACTTCTTTTTGTTTTTCTTGTTAATCTTAGCTTCGAACAATTTTTTTTAGAGATGCATTTGTTGGGTTTTATCCCACCATTGTGGCAACCTTCAATGAGAGGAAAATCGTGTCAATAAATGCACAACATGATATCATGGATGTAACCAAAATAAGAGGGATAATTGAGAATTCCAAACACATTCTTTAGGTAACACTTTCCTCCTAGCTCAAGATTGTTTCTACATAACTTTTCAAAATACATAAGTCAATATTGTAGGGATATTAAGGTATTTCAATTAGCAATGTATGTCCATATTATAAAGCTCCTCACGAAAGCTTTGATGGTTTTTACATATTTTTGGGACTATCATTATACATCCTCTTTGTATTGTTTTACTTATTTTCCCTATAAAATTCCATCCGCATTATCCTTCCATGGTTTTTTATATCTTTTCAAAACTCGGCATGTTAGATATCCTCTTTATGTTTTTTTGTCCGTTTTTTTCCATATCAAAATTAATTTTTCTCTCCCTCCTCTTGTAGATTTGCATTCAAAAATATATTTTTCTTATTATGATAGATTTTATTTTATTTCTTAAAGAATGTTTCCTAAGAGTTCACATTTTCTCTCGATTATGTAGTTTGACATGTTTTCTTTTGCCTCTATTCACATTGAACAAGAATTTGGCTCATTTGATAGATACATGCGGAGTTTGTGAATTTCGCAAGGACTTCATGAATTTCAAGCCCATTGTGAACAAAAAAAAGTATGCAAGGGACATTCCTATGAAGTGATCTAAAGCGAGTGAAACTATTAGAAAGATTCAGTGAAGCAAAATTTCTGATTTATTGGCTCGAAACATATACATGTATCTCCCTTCATACAAGCTACATGCCTATCTAATGATCATCTTGTAAATTGCTTTAGTACATGAAGATATGCTCAGAATATCCCACCAAGGGAGTCGCAATTCAGAGTGAATTCCGGTAAATAATGTTACAAATTCCAGCTCGAATCGTATTGTTTTTAACTAGGATATTGTGATGCTTATGACAGAGAGGTTTTCTCTTAGTGAAGATCCATCTCCATATTTGAACAAACGTGAGTGGAAACCCAATGATAGAAGCGATAGTTGGTGTGCATTCCTTGATTTATTTTTCTGTGTATATTGCGTGATGTACTCTCTATACAAAAAGTAAAAAACAAATATCCATATAGATTGTAGTATAAGCTATGAAGAAATACAACGAGTTTTCAGTTATGTTTCTTTTTTTATTATTTTAATATTTTTACAACTTGACATTCTCGTTTATACCACCATATTTTGGGAGAGGATCTTCAGTTTCTCTCATGTGTCATAATGGTGGTGATGTAGTAGTGCTCTTTTAACACTAAGGAAATGGCCTTATACTCATTTTGATGACATAATTGGTTAATCTTATTTATATGAATGGTTTTTACCATAATGAATATGGCCTTGATTGTCTTTTGTTCACATGAAAGATACCGTATTTCTAATATGTTTTATTAGATGCACTAAGTTGTTATCAATGTACCAACTATACAAAGTCGCCAATGGAAAAAAGGAAAATTGTTGGTATGTTTTATTAAACACTAAAATTTCTGATATGTTTTATTAGCCTTAAATTTGTGAAGTATCTATCAAAGTCCCTAGTGCCACCTTCAGTATACTAAGATACACCGTAATACCACTTGAAAATCTCCTTCCCCATCAGACACCAAATGATTCAATCATCACTACTATAATTTCGTGTAAAGATGCTTTATCATCATATATTGAACAATTACAAATTTAACAACTTGGAAGAATCACCGCCCAAGCCTCCATGGCTTAAAGAAATAATTTAGAGGGAGAGGTTTGCTTTACAAAATCCCTTTTTCACAAAAAGGTTCCAATAGGGGCATTTTTGGCATTTGAATACCCATGCCCACTCTTCATGAACTCAATATTTCTTCCCACTCCCCACCCAAGAAAGCTATGAGATATATTCCAAAAATACCCTTGGCAAAAGGACTCACTAGCTAGTCCCGTTGGATTTTGATATCAACATCAATTTACCTCACGAGATTCTTCTTAAGCTAAAAAATGCTAGCGAAGAGAAGCCTAATTTCAACAAAAAAAAATTATTTTGTGCATTTCAATTGACTCTCCTAAAATTTTCACATAATTTTTCTTCAAGATCGTGGAGCGCATGCTTCGAGCTTAGTGCCATGATCAATTATATCATCTCTTCTATGGACAAGTTTTGAAGCTCCAAAAAGGATAGTTTGAAATTTTTTCTAAAGAAAATTTTGGCAATGGAGTCCCAGTGCATTCTACAAATCACATCAAATAACATGTTACCACAAACTTTAAATTTCACATATATTATCATGTATTTGAAAATATCACCACAAAAAAATAAAAGCAGGTGCATGTAATAATTCTGAAAAATAAATGATAACATACACTTGTCCAAGTTGCAAAGACTGAAAACACTTGCTAGGCTTCGAGTGGCAATATTTTTGTGTAAATATTTTCTCTAGTAATTCAAATATGCTCCGAAAGTACACTCTTTCTTAAGTAAATTTTTTATTTTAATCCATACATACATTTTGTATATTTGTTTTATCTTTCTTTCAAGATGACATGATAAAATAGTGTGGAAATGATGTAAGAACCATAGTGGGATAAATGTAGTACCGCAAATAAAATAAAACTTCTTTTTGTATAAAATATGCACTTTGATTCAAAAGGATTGTTGGTTGTGACTTAACCATCTAACAAACAACATTAAAGGGCAACCCATTTTTCAAAAATACATCTTAACCGCTCTTTTAGCTTATTTCTTCCACACTGAATCTTTTCTTGAAACTTTGATCTATTTGTTCAAGGTAATTTAGCAAGCCTAATTTCAACACAAAGTTTAGTTAGTGCCTTCTGGGATTGGATCATGTAAATTTTCACCGATATTTGTTTCTTGGGAACCTCAGTGCATGTTTCGAGATTAAAATTGTGGAGAATTGGATCATAATTTCTATGGACGAGTTCCAATCCTTTAGAATGAATATTCCACTTTTTTCTTAAGAAACTTGAGCAGTGGAGTCCTGGCCATTGTGCTTTTTATAATTTAAGGTGGGCCAAGATTTGCTAGTTCATTTTTGCATAAGAAATTTTTCTCAAAGTTGACGTTGCATTTGGAATTCTTGTAATCCATATTTGGATGAGTTTGTGCATAAAAAATGGGACCAAATATCAGCTTGAATGCATATTATATCTATGGAAATTGAGGATCCAGGGTTGGAAAGTGGTGCACACCATCTTGGATCCCATATGTTTGAAAGTCATATCTCACTCGAGGTAATATAAGTAATCATGAGCTTTGAGATTTTAAGGTGTGTCAATAATGGAGAACTCGTGTGACACCCCGGATTCCACTAGAGCTAGATATAACGTGAAATTATTGCATAACATGAAGAGGGTTCGTCTTGGTGGGACTCGTGAGTTTGGGTTGACGTGGAAAGTGTTAAGGGATACTAGGTAATGGCCATGTGGATATCATGCGTGTAGGGTCCATGAGTGATATGGACCTACTCAATTTGATATGGTATAGCCATGTGGATTCCATATGGAAGTCCCTTGCTGACATGGCGTAATATAATTGGTCAAACTTTAAATGGGCATAACATTCAATCTAGGAGTCAAATTGAGATAAAATTTGTATCTATGGAAAGCCCTACGATAAGTTGAACGTGATGGTAGTATTATTTTTTTAGTTTTTACTGGAGTTAAAAAAAATAATTTTTTTGTAACCCCATCTTCAGAATAAACCTTGGAGGTTAATTGAGCTGAAAGTAACACCTCCCACAACCCTAGATCTGTCGAAGGGGGTGGGAGGGAGTGTTACATCAATGGGTTTATTAGTATGCAAATATTTAAATAGATCAATTTTCATTCATGCTTATGCTTATGATAATTCATCATATATTGTGTTTACAAAATTTATATAGTTTGTGGTTAAATGAATGAGTGATTTTTGAGGTTCTAAGTATTTTTGTAATGTTGACACATGAATCCACATCATTTTTTTTGAGTTCTTGTATCAACTATCTAGAAACTATTATGATGTAGCTATTTTATTTTATACTCAGTGTTGTGTACAATGGAATTTTTTATTTATGTTTAGGTTTCTTGTGGTTTTTTATAGGACTTGTGTGGTTTTCACATCCATATTGTGTTCTCATATTTATTTTATGTAGAGTGATCTTTGGTCGTATACAAAAATAGATCTGTCCTTGGATTTCCCTTTTCATGATCTACAACACTGCGATATACATGTTTGTTTTAGTAGTTTATAGGATGCATATGAAATATGGTATAGGAAGTTTCCCTTATTTCATGCTTAAGGTTTATAAGAAATTTATCCCGAGTTGAGAGAATTTTCTTTTGTACTCGTCATCTATGTTGGGCATCTAAGAGTGCTCTACATCGAAATTTTTGCTTGTTGATATTATATGCTCCAGGTAACACTTTTCATTCTTGTTTGAAAATTCCTATTTATTTATGGGAGGAATTTTAGATTGATTAGTCCTTAGGAGTATCTTTGCTAATAATTTGACCATCAAGAGAAGTTGAAATCCATGGTCATGTCACTGTAAAACATTGTCTTTATCCAAATTTATCATTTGGATATCTCTAGGATACCTTTCTAATTGAGATAAAAAAGGCATTGATACAAAAGGCTGGAAAAGGTATATTCCCACACAAGTTAAACTCCGAACATATTTTCTAGTGTTGAATCTCATATTCTTGCATTAAATAACTATGTCAATATTGGTCCCTTTTGACTTTATAGTTATCAATACAATGTGTCCACTACTAGAGGGTAGTTGCGGCTACAATTTGTTCACCACGAGTAAGTTTTGATGCTTGGATGCTATATTTAAGGTTTCTACCTTTAATGGATTAAGAATTTGTTACACAATATTTTTGTCGTATTCCTCGAGCTCTTATCCCAAGTGTCGTATTTTGTGTTGATCATGTCACAAACATCGCAAAGCGACAACGATGTTAAAATCATCTTGGATGGCATGCTTGAGATATCCCAAAAGACCTAAAAGATCAATGCCTTTGAAGATTTTCTTTAAAAGTTTGTAAAAAACCTATTTTACAAGCCAAATGCGGTTCTTCCCTTAATGAGCATCACACTGTGGTCACCATGTCGCTTAACCTGAGGAGCGGCGTTTCCAGCACAGGGAGTTCAGCAATAAAGTCATACTCGTCCCTCTTCAAGAAAACCAAGATTACCGGAAAAAATGGAGCAGAAGGCTTCTGACGACTCGTAGGGAATTCTCGAGAATGGAGTTCTAGTACTTGTTGGTGTAGGATATGGTCGAATACTCCCATTTTTTGACCCCTTGATCTTATCTCCAAATATTTTACACCTTTGAGATAAGGCATTTCCCCCCTCATTAGTCTGATCCATAACCTCTCTATCTCTTCTATAAATGAGTGCCATGCTAGTGAGTCTCGGGTTCATCATTGTTGGTTGTCTTACTATACGCTCTAATTCCGCTCATATATTTCGATTTCTATGAAGAAGGAGAAGAGATTGAAGAGCGTGGCTTGGGATTTTGGATTACAACTGCAAAGTAGGCCTTCAACGTCAATGCATCGATTTTAATATTTCCTTTCGATCATTTTATAATACAAAAGTATGCTTTCCTTCCCCATAAATATGTTAATATTAACTAGTTTAGCATGATACTCCTTTGATCTATCATGTAGTTTGATTTGAAACAACTATACCATGTATCTTTCATCTTATGTCATGTAATATTATTTACGAGTATTCGGACATAGAAAACATAGCAAATAATGCGTCCGGAAGCGAAAATATCAACAACACCCGAAGGAAATGACTACATAAGGAGCTATGTGGGCTATCATGTCTCTCTCACTTTACTTTTCAATGTTAAACTAGGAAGGCTTGTATCCATTTTCACTGGTTGTTATTAGACCCACTCATTGGGCTAGAGGTATCTCTTCTTTCCGAAGAAGGGATTTTCCTACACAACAAATTTTGCAACTCCAGTCGGGGAGCCTACACCATGTTCACCCTCTTCTTGCTTTTGTCTTCATTCTTAGTTTGGTCAACCGTTGAACGATCACTTCGTTTGGTTTGTTTTTTAGCTTGTAGTCTAGCTTGTTAATGTTTAAAAAGTATCAATTATAAGGTTTTATTTCAGTAGATTTCTTTTTTTATCCCATTTTTCCTTTGCATAGCATGTCTTTTTACGTACATAGACCGCCGCGTTGCCATAATGCTCGATACCGGAACAACTTACACTATAGACCACTCAGTGTTAGCTGGTGGACCGCGTTGGAATTAGAAAATAGAGATTTCTCGGGTCTCTTTTTGGAAAACCATTAGTGTGTATTGATCTTTGGAATGTTTTCTTTGCCTAGATTACACCATTTTTTGCTTTGAGTATTTGTAGTCTCTTTGAGAAGCACCAATTGGTATTGTGGTACAAGTGGTAAAATATTTGTTTTATTTGAGTCTGTTGTCTATAATATTCCCAAAATTTTCCTACAATAATTTGGAATATTAATTTTTGCTAATTTCACCTAGGAGGAGAATAAACTGGGTAAGAGAGACCCATGCATCATGAAAATCTCAATAAAATCTCATAGTATGAAAGGGGATCATCATTGGGCCGGTTTTCACACCCTCATGTGAACAGGGGGTTATTTGCGAAGTGGACAAGGTCAGAAGTTTTGACCAAGTCAACAACGCCGGGATAAGAGGTGAAGAACACTTAGAGAAACAACGCAAGATGTGAATGGGAAGAGTGGTTATTTTGGTGGAGGAAGCCATAAGAGGAGTGGGACCCATGGAGAGGGGCTTTCACTTGTTTAAAAAGAAAGGAGGGCAAGGCAACCATTGTTTTCTCATGCTTGTATTATTCATCTCATTGTCTATTCGTACATTGTGCATCCTTTGCTGTTTAGCAAGAGTTGCCTCTGGGGAGTTCTAGTTTAGGATTCCTTCTCCTTCTTGAGAGGCCTCTTCGAGGGATTACACTCTGATTTTCCTCACATCTAGGCTTGAGGCCAAGCATCCTCCATCTGAGACAATGTTATTTGCTCGTAGCGAGTATCAATGTTGTGATGTAGCACGGGTGTTGCGGTGAGGGTTCACTACACCACCTCCATCGGCCTATTTTTCAGCAGGGAGATTCTCTCTTTCCCTTGGGAGATCATTTTGGAGGCATTATCGGAGCTGATTATGCAGTACTTTGGCATCAAGGCCAACTCATTCCCTAGCCCTACAACACAGTTTCATCCGGTTGACTATGTTATTTTAGTAGAAGCATTTGTAGTGCGGGCTTTGCAGATATCTTTGAGAGGGTGAGATCTTAGGGTGAGAGGATCGACCCCTTTCCATTCTAGAGATCCATTGGAGGAGGTATTTTCAACCTGATAGCAGCATCTTCAAACTTCTCCACTTATTTCTAGTTCTTGAGTTGACTGCTACTACCCGACAACTCCGACATTTTGCATTTTTTGTATATTATAGCCAATCCTTCCTTGCATTGACTTGAGAGTAGTCTTTGGGAGAAGTATCGAGATCTTCACTCCCAATGTTGTATTGGGCCATATAATTGTACATCCATGTATTTTAAATATGTATCATGTAGTTTTTCTCTATAAAAATACACTTGCCATAGCTTGAGCATACATGTGTATGCTTGTGAAATTGGTTTTATCATGTTTCTTGTACTACATTTCTTGAGGGCCGAGCATTGCCTATCTTGAGTAACCTTTTTATCCTCAAGATATTGTATTCATTTGTTGCCGCTATTATTTAATGAGATGGCTATGGATTTCTCTCACATTTCTGTGAGTTGAGTATTATCGTTGCTCCATTGTTGTGTTTTCATATTGTTGTAGCTCCAACTTTAGAATATCTTGAGATATTCTCATTGTTGTAGACATTTTTCCCGATTTGGAATATTATAGTTGGTATCAAAGCATGATCTTTGACGTCACGTGGATCTCGACCATCATGCTATCAAGGGAGATGAAGATGAAGACTCCACTATGTGGATAGAAAAGAAAGATAAATCTTACAAAGCTTCTCCAAGATCCGTACATAGCATTCATGAAGAATTTGAGAAGATAAGGAAGGAGATATTTAAAGGATCTCCATGAGGGATTTGAACCCGAGTCAAAATCTAGTTTTTCTTATAGCGAGTGTGAGCATGCTGACCACACCCCTATGCAGGGCACAACGTACGATCTATGGCCAAATTTTGCCATAAAAAGGAAGAGAAGAAGGAGGAATGCCGAAGAGAGGAACTCTTAGTGGTTTCTTGCATGAGTATGAATCTCAAACTTAGAAGTTTATGAGATCATATTACCTTTCCGGAGTTTTGCAAGATCATGCGCGGGAGGAGCAAGCAACATGATATGGATAGATTTCTTCTATCTATCTTTTATGGTTCCCCCACATGTTCAGACTAGGGCTTGGAGTAGAAGAGATAGACACATTTACTAAAGAGAGATCGCATTTCCAAAGATGCAACCATCGTAATAGCATAGCCGCACTTGGGAGGTAAGGTCTATGCATGGTCGGTTATTTTGAGTCATTTAATTTTAGAAATGAAAATATTTCTTCCTATGAAATGTTCATTAGAATCTTGATGGAAAGATTTGGTAGGGAAGAATTCCGAAACACATGTGGAGGAAACAAACACATCTAAACAAACAAAACCCTCGCATGTGATGGAGAAAACCATAGACTCGTAATCACATTCCAAAGAACCATGAAGGAGGACTTTGATATCTTTCCATGTTTCTTTATCAGAGGCATAGACCTTCATCGCTTGTATTTTTGGCACAAGGAGGCAAAGAGATCCATTTTCCAAAAGAGGATCCAATCATTGGAGGGTTGCCCGTGCACATGTTGAGGAGGCTAAGGGCAACAATATTTGTCATTTATAGAGTTGTATCTAGCACCCTCATGCGAGAGGAGGGAGGAGCTCTTGCTCCCAACTAGGGGGGTTCTTGCATCTTTTTGAGGAAGTCCCTCGAGATCTCACTACTATGGAGGTCCAAGCACAATCAATGAGAAACATGATTGTGCGCGCATTGCCATTGAAAGGAGGAGGAAGGGGAGGAAGAGCAGCATCATGTGATGAGAGGCACACACCCTTCTCTATTTCAAAGAGCTAGTGTGAAGGGGAGGCGGATCGTATTGCACTATGAGATCAAGGGACAAAAGTTTCCCAACCATATGTATAGATCCACTCTTGACATTGATGTCTCACCGCATCAGAGGCATTCCACTATGGAGGCCACCAAATCTATCATTGATGGAAGACATCTTGTCTTTGGATCCACTGCTCTTGGATTTTGAAGAGGTGAAGAAATTGGAGGAGAAATTTGCGCATGGGCGAGGTCAAAGTAGCAGGACAACAACATGAGGAGAGCTTCACATTCAGAATCACTAGCGCTGTCTCTTAGGGGAGTTATTGAGTCCCCTACTTCGGAGATCTCGACCCTCTGGTCAGAGTACTCCCAAGGATCTTGGTGCATGCATGATTCTTGATGACCCTGAGAGAGATGATGAGTGTATGGTGGTCATCTATTCACATGGAAGAGTCTTCTTGACTATATATTCTAGTCTCAAGGAGAAGCTGCCTTTGTCATGCGCATGCCATGAGGACTTCTTTCCATGCATTTTGATGCGGATCTTGCCTTGGTAGAGGAGTTCATTTGGGAAGGCATTCAGTAAGACATATTTTCAACATATGGAGAGATGTAGAGGGCCCAGGATGATGATGGAGGAGGATGTCATAGTCACCTTCCTACTCATTGGGAGCAAGGGAGCATTTTCGGCTGAGCCATTTCACTCAAGTCTTCGAGTAGATAATGGAAGATATGCAATTTCAACTTATTATTTGTACTTGTTTTTGTGAGCATCATATTGTACCAAGTGTTAGACTCGGTCTATGGTAGTCCTTAGTCGAAGTCAGAATTCACCAAGGTTCATTTCATCGTCATTTGCGGTCATTTAAATGTCATTTTGATCAGAAGAGTCATTTTAATTCTTGAGTCCAGGTTTATGTTTTCAGAAGTGCTTCAAAAACATGTGCAAGCCAGAGGAAGTTTCAGTGAGTTAGTATTTCAGGAGTTTCAATGATCAAAAGGATGATTCTTCTCCAAAACCCTGTTTTGGAGAAGAAATTGTCAAATTAGTTGTTTGCAATAAGTATATTTTTAAAGTCTTCCCTCATGAAGAATTTCAAATGCAGGCCCTGGTCACCTTGCCGGGACTCATCAGCTCCAATCCCTACAAAAAAAAAACAAATCATTTGCACAAATTCTCAAGGCAGAAATCGAAGTGGTGAAGTTGAAGGCCGAAATTGTGATTTTCAAAACTCTGGACTGGACTGAAGGTGCGCGCTACGCGCAGAGGAGGCGCGCTACTCATATAGAGCGCGCTACGCATATAGCCTCCCCAACCTGTGTGAAATCTACAAGTGCGCTACGCATATGGAGCGCGCTACGCGTTGGGTAAGAGTGCTACGCATATAGTCAACAAGGCATATGCCTTTTAAGAAAGAAAAACATGGCTTTATTTCTAATAGAGTGATTCGATCACCTGACATTTTATTAGAGACATGTTTAAATGATACCGAGGAGAAGGATGCTTCAAAGCAATCATTTCTCACCTCAGAAGCAAAGAACATTTTCAATTTGCAGGCCCAACAGATGGTTCTGTTAGCTGAATTACTTCACAATGTTTATATTCTAGGCTTCAGGTTTCTGCCTACAAGAAAGAATTTCAAGATTTATTAGCATATAATTTTTGGTATGCAGGAGCGATCTTATCCAAGAGACTAAACAGAATGTTGGCAACATTGTTTGGGGGACTATTAGCTGTAGGGACAAGCTACGTTGCAGATCATGTTGGACACAACTCTGAAACAATTGTAATTGGGACTGTTGTGTTTTTAAAAAGTGCAGCAGCGACATTTGCACGGTTTCTTCCCAAAATCAAGGCCAAATATGATTATGGAGTTCTCATATTCATTCTCAGCTTCAGTTTCATCGCAATTTCTGGATATCGTGTTGACAACTTGTTTGAGGTTGCTTATAAACGACTAGGTACCATAATCCTTGGATCATTTAGCAGCACAGGTTGAGAATGAGTATGGGATATCTAATTTCATCCCTATTCTTATAGGGGACAAACAAATTTGTTCCGAGTTTCAAATTCTCGAGCAGTAAGTTCTGAAATCCGGATTCTGCTGCAGAAGTAATCATGGACTTGCTATCGAAAGTTTCGGTTCTGATATTTGCGAGAAAAATTTGGTGAAGAGACAGAGTATGTTGGAGTTACTTGTATACATAGGTTGGGTTCGCAAGGATCCCGATCCTAATGAATAAAAAGTATCAGTGAATTATTTGCACATACAAAGGCTGAATTCCTTGTTCAGTTACTTAATAAATGGCGACTTCCTTGCTATCACAGAGAAATTTTTGCATTCACCTAAAGTTGAAATGTTAAGGCAAGCATATGGAAAGTCAAATGAGGTTAATGGTGCTGACTTGAAGTTGCTTCAGAATTATGATTGAACATGCATGGCAATCCCTTAGGAAAAAGCACACTACCGATTTCCAGTTGTTCCTCGATAACGGATTACTGCAAGATTTTCCTCCTCCATTGACAATTGCAACATTATCTTGCAACCATGCAACCCTCTCCGGGAACAGTTGTCATCATGAGCTGGAAATGGCAGAATTTTAGTTTAAAGGCTATTTTTATTAAAATCCGTTTTATTCAAATGAAAAATGTAACGTGGCAGTCAGAGATCGAAAGGCTAATTTGAAATGAATATATTCATCACAGCAGAAGAATAGGATTCGTATTCCTATTTATGACTTCAGTTAGTAATACAAATGGGTCTGCGCTCCAGTTTTTAGTCTTTTAGTTAGTCATTAGAGAATTTCAAGGAGAAGGTTGTTCTCTTTTCTATTTTTAACTTCAGTTGAAACAGCTCCTCATTTTGGATCGATCTGTTTTCAAACATGAGAGTTTATTTATTGTATTGCAAATGATTTGTAAAGGGGAGAATTATGAGAGCTGTGGGAGGAAATAACCCAGCACTATCATTGTGCAGTTTGACAGAGGAGTAATTGAATGGTCAGCTCTGATTTATAAGATTCCTGTGGCTTGAAGTTTAGCATAATGCATTTTCTCTATGTTTCATATGTATCTTGTAATGTTTTTCATTTCATTCATAAATCGTTTTCAGTTTGAATGCTTGAGAGTAAGAAAGGTAGAACTCAGGTTTGCTCTGCCTTGAGGAAGTGTTCAAACTTTGTGTGGCTTTCTTCTATCTGAAAGGGATTCATTGTTTAATGCCCTTTTCAGCTATCTTAAACAGTCTTTCCACGCCATTTAATTTCAATTTAATTGTTAAACTTCCCTCCTATCTTGCCTTATGGAATAATCTGTACCTTTGATTAAACCTCTGCTCTTGCTGTCCTTAATCCCACACAGCCCAGAAACCCATCATTTATCAAAATACCCCTTTCCTATCTATTTACTAGCCTAAGATCAGCATTCACTATAAGTCATCTCGCACCCTATTGCTCATTTTATCGAGATTGACTGGAGAGAGCCCTCTCCTGTCCTCGTAGGGCTAGCTACGAGGTTGAGCGTGGTTTGATGTAGCCTTGAGTTTTACCTTATTTCAGCCTAAGGTAGATTTGAGCGCTAACATAGTGGCGACCATACTGGGAAAGTCCTCCCCGGTAAAGGATAACAAAGTTCAGATCCGATTGCTGATGGTGAACAGCAGTCAGACACCACAAGGCTGAAAACATTCACCTGGCGACTTTATTTACTGAACAATCCAGAAATCAATGCTTCATGGTGATTTCACTGCAGGCAGATCAGTAGTTTCAGAATTGTCAAGATGGACCGGATCACGAGAATATATGCTCCCATGAGCCGAGACCACATTCCAGGTTTTCCGAATAAGATGCCCAAGGTAGATTGGTCAAGGAATCTGCCTACGTTTAACGATGATGGTAAGAAAGATGCTGCTTTACATCTGATTAGATTTCACATGCATATTCGCAAGTTGAAAGTGGATTTTCCTGAAGATTGCTTGATGAAGATATTCCTGGCCACTCTCGAAGGTGAAGCCCAATCTTGGTATGAAAATTTGCCGTTGGCCTGTATTTACTGTTTAAAGGATTTTCATGCTCTGTTCATTGAAAGATATCAAGCATCTTATCCGTCATTAAATTTAGTTCATGACTGTTGCAAATATGCTTCTACTTTTATTGAAAGCCTTGAGAAATATTATGAAGATGATAATTTCATGGATGATGAGATCATGGAAGCATTGTACGAGAATCCATTTCAGCAACATGAAGAGAACCTAGAGGATACCCATCAAGATGCTCAGGAAATTTTGCATCAGAATCAAGATCAGCAGGTTGAAGCTCGCCATATGGCTGAAAGTGATGAAAGAGGAAGTGTCATTTCAGATCTGCCCACAGAAGAAGACAGCATGCAGGGAATTCAAGATTCCATTTCAGAATGTGATGCAGTCAAGTCAGCTATTTCAGAACTACATTCAAATTGTGATGACCAAGCATATCTTGTGCTGAAGCCCATCAAAGAGAACTCTGCTGTTGAAATCATCTGGAATGCAGAAGACACAGTAATGGATCCAAATGTTCTCAGTCATATTTTCAGTCCATCATTAGAACACAGCCTTCATGAAGAAACAATCCAGTCATTTCATGAAAAACAGAATGAGATCTTTGTGCAAGTAAGTGATAAATCTCCTTTCAATAACTCAGTAATAAATGATAGTTTGAATGCCCTGTCATATGAAGATAATTACTGTTTAAGCAGAAGAAAACAAAAAGCATTGTCTCCTTTGTCTGAAGATGAGATAGATCTACTCTTGAGAGGTCTTGTTATAGCCCAAGCTACAGCAGATTTGCAGTGCACACATAGTCAGGAAAGTGTTGGTGAAACTTCTTCCTCTTTTGAAAAAGATGACTGTCTTGTAATCATTTTTGTAGACCAACAAACAGAGAATTTTTTCTTTCACAAAGATGATAAGGCTGTCATGTTTGATAATCTTGAAGATTGTTTTTTGTTTAAAAATGACCTAGATCATGAAGTTGAGGAATATATGCCAGAATTTCTCATGGTCGAGGAACCTACAGCTAACACTCAGATGGCAGATACCTCTCTGTGCATTTCTATCCCTCAGAAATCAATTGTCCTTTCAGATCAGAATGAAGTAAATACTTGTGTTTTTGCAGTTGGATCTCCATATAAGCCAGTGCTTCAAGATTTTCAAGACCCCTTCAGCATTCTTCTGCAAGCATTAGAAAGGATAAATATTGTCTGGTTCATTATCATAAGCTTTGGTTTCAGTGGTTATTTTGAGTTGCCTACAGGTTCATCATTCTGCCTGCTCAAAGAGAGTAAGAGCAGAAATTTGGGGAGTAGCCATCTGCTGGATTGGTTACATTGGAAGGCACACTACACATGATTGTACATATCACATCAGTGTGCAGGTGGTTGTCATCATGATTTGAAATCTTGATGGACTGCTTCCTTTTTCAAAAAGCTTTGTAAATACTTGTTCTAGTTAAGTTAGTCATGAGTTATTCGTCATTTCAGTCAGTTTTCAGTTAATAAATTAATCGTGTCGATTTCTTGCAATAATGATTCCATCGCCCAATGGATGGAGGCACTGTCTGCTCTCCCAAATATCTGCAGTTCTTGGCACCTCCAAGAAGCGGCAGCTGCCATCCCCATTGGAGCCAATGTTAGACATGGTCCTGTCAGTCCCTGGTCATAATCAAATTCTCCAAAGTTCATTTCTCGTCACTGGCAGTCATTAAATGCCATTTTGATCAGAAGAGTCATTTTAATTCTTGAGTCCAGGGTTATGTTTTCAGAAGTGCTTCAAAAACATGTGCAAGCCAAAGGAAGTTTCAGTGAGTTAGTATTTCAGGAGTTTCAATGATCAAAAGGATGATTCTTCTCCAAAACCCTGTTTTGGAGAAGAAGTGTCAAATTAGTTGTTTAACGATAAGTACTGTTTTAAATTACGCCCTCATGTAAAGTACTCCATGCGGAGCCCTGGTCACCTTGCGGAGACTCATAAATACGATGCAAAAAAAACAAATTGTTTGCACAAATTCTCAGCGGAGAAAACGAAGTGGTGAAGTTGAAGGCCGAAATCGTCTTTTTCAAGAATTATATTTGGAGTGAAGGTACGCGCTACGCGGGAGCGCGCTGCTCATATGGGCGTGCTAACGCCTGCTTCCCGACACCGTGAAATCTACGAGTGCACTACGCATATGGAGCGCGCTATGCGTTGGGTAAGAGTGCTACGCATATAGTCAACAGGGCATAGGCCTTTTAAGACAGAAAAACATGGCTTTATTTCTAATAAAGTGATTCGATCACCTGACATTTTATTAGAGACATGTTTAAATGATACTGAGGAGAAGGATGCCTCAAAGAAATCATTTCTCACCTCAGAAGCAAAGAAAATTTTCAATTTGTAGGCCCAACAGATGGTTCCGTTAGCTGAATTACTTCACAATGTTTATATTCCAGGCTTCAGGTTTCTGCCTACAAGAAAGAATTTCAAGCTTTATTAGCATATAATTTTTGGTATGCAGGAGTTATGATCCCTGGAGACTAAACGGGGAATGTTTTGGGTGTTTGGGGGACTATTAGTTGTAGGGACAAGCTACGTTGCGAGATCATGTTGGACACAACTGCGAAACAATTATGTATTGGGATGATGTGTTTAAAAAGTGCGGCGAGCGACATTTGCAGTTTCTTCCCAAAATCAAGACCAGATATGATTATGGAGCTCTCATATTCATTCTCGGCTTCGGTTTCATGGCAATTTACGGATATCGCGTTGACAACTTGTTTGAGGTTGCTTATAAACGACTGGGTACCATAATCCTTGGATCATTTTTCGGCCACGGGGTGAGAATGAGTATGGGATATCTAATTTCATACCTATTCTTATAGGGGACAAAAAAATTTGTTCCGAGTTTCAAATGCTCGAGCAGGAAGTTCTGAAATCCGGATTCTGCTGCGGAAGTAATCATGGAATTGCTATCGAAAGTTCCGGTTCTGATATTTGTGAGCAAAATTTGGTGAAGAGATAGAGTATCTTGGAGTTACTTGTAGACATAGGTTGGGTTCGCAAGGATCCCGATCCTAATGAAGAAAAAGTATCAGTGAATTGTTTGCACATACAAAGGCTGAATTCCTTGTTCAGTTACTTAATAAATGGCGACTTCCTTGCTATCACGGAGAAAGTTTTTCATTCACCTAAAGTTGTTAAAATGTTAAGGCAAGCATATGGAAAGTCAAATGAGGTTAATGGTGCTGACTTGAAGTTGCTTTAGAATTATGATTGAACATGCATGGCAATCCCTTAGGAAAAAGTGCACTACTGATTTCCAGTTGTTCCTCGATAACGGATTACTGCAAGATTTTCCTCCTCCATTGACAATTGCAACATTATCTTGCAACCATGTAACCCTCTCCGGGCACAGTTGTCATCATGAGCTGGAATTGGCAGAATTTTAGTTTAAAGTCTATTTTTATTAAAATCTGTTTTATTCAAATGACAAATGTAACGTGGCAGTCAGAGATCGAAAGGCTAATTTGAAATGAAGATATTCATCACAACAGAAGAACAGGATTCGTATTCCTATTTATGACTTCAGTTAGTAATACAAATGGGTCTGCGCTCCAGTTTTTAGTCTTTTAGTTAGTCATTAGAGAATTTCAAAGAGAAGGTTGTTCTCTTTTCTATTTTTAACTTCAGTTGAAACAACTCCTCATTTTGGATCGATTTGTTTTCAAACATGAGAGTTTATTTATTGTATTGCAAATGATTTGTAAAGGAGAATTCGAGGCTGTGGGAGGAAATAACCCGGCTTATCATTGTGCAATTTGACGGAGGAGTAATTGAATAGTCGGCTCGGTTATAAGATTCTGTGGCTTGAAGTTTAGCATAATGTATTTTCTTTTTGTCTCATATGTATCTCGTTATGTTTTTCAGTTCATTCATAATCGTTTCAAGTTGAAAGCTTTTGCAGTAAGAGAGGTAGAATCCAATTTGTTGCTCTGCCTTGGGAAGCGTTCAGGATTTGTGTATTTTCTTCTGTTGGAAAGGATTCATTGTTTAATGCCCTTTTCGGCTATCTTAAATTTTCAGCTATCTTAAACGGTCTTTCCACGCCATTTAATTTCAATTTAATTGTTAAACTTCACTCCTATCTTGCCTTATAGAGATAATCGCTGCCCCGATTCAACCCTGCGCTCTTATTTGTCCTTAATCCCACACGGCCCGAAACCCATCATTTATCAAAATACCCCTTTCCTATCTATTTACTAGCCTAAGATCAGCATTCACTATAAGTCATCTCGCACCCTATTGCTCATTTTATCGAGATTGAATTGGAAAACCCTCTCCTCTTAGTAGGAGCTAGCTACGAGAGAAGCTGAGCTTGGTTTGATGTTGCCTTGGCTTCTCGCCTTCTTTCAGCCTAAAGGCGATTCAGCGCTAACACCAAGGAAAGTTATTCATGTGCATATTGTTATAATGATGTACTTGAAGCCATTTGTAGCATTGATATTGGCTATCTCACTGGTGGTTTGTGGGGAAAGCCACATGACTTTTGGTGTGCACCATTGACACCCTTTTGTACTTTCATGCTTATATTTTGTAAAATGATTGTGGAAGCAAACAAGTGGCTAGAAGAACACTTGTTTTTGTTTGATTTGAGGCAGGTAAGGGATGCACTGCGCTGGTTCCTTGTATGGGACCTTGACCCACTTTCCAGTTATCATGTGACAACTTGCTTCTATTGGGTTTTGCTTCCATGTGTTGCTGATGTCTCTATGTTCATGGGAAGCTTTGATTGGAGAGTGGGATTGAGACTAAGGATTCCCATTGGGAGCATGATTCTCCCTACTATACATGTTGTACATTTCAGGAGGAACCATGGGCCAGCCATGAATTCCACATTACATTTCTTTCCTTCTTGTGGGAGGAATCAGTTGAAGAACTTGAGGAGGCACTCCATGGATCATGAGGAAATGGAGGAGTTAGCACAATCAACTCTTTTCCCTTTTAGGATGAGGGGAGACTCATCTATGAGCCACTCCATTTATATGAGCAAAAAATATGGTGAGAGTATTGTTGATTTGCATGATGATTTGTCTATATATATGCGTCTCTTAACCATATATGTGCAGGGATATGCTCAAAGAAGGATTATTCTTCCTTCTAGATTTGATGGTCTACATAAAGCCATTATGGATGATCACTCCCTAAGTGGATATGGGGATGGGATTTATTATGGAGAACATACTCACATTGCACATGAAATCATTCACTTTCCCCAGGAGATTGGGGCAGCAAGCAAATGGTGGGAAGGTCACTCGTCATTTTATTTTCTATGGCAGTGGAGAGTCAAACTGCGTTGGCTACACTTGAGTGACCATTGTCCTTCTCCTTTACTTCACATGGAAGCCAACATGATTCTCCTTATGGTTCCCCTGGTTGATATTGCTAAAGCCTTTCTTGGGAGCATGATTGGAGGAGAGGCACATTGGGTGGATGTGTCCTTGGAGGGAGAGAACTCCCACACACTTTGCACTACATGTTCTAAAGGGAGCATGGGAGATGGTATGTCCACTACAATAGCTCATTTGTTTCCTTATGAGGTGAGCCATATGAGGAATTTGATTCCATATGATGATGACTTCCAACTCATCACATATGAGATGATTTGGGCCAACATGTTTCATAGCGTTGGAGGAGAGATATTTAGAGGTCTAATCTCCATCTTGCTATTTGAGGGAAATGTAATTGTAGCCCAGGACTAGAATACACTATACACTTATCCTAAGTGGAGAGGAGGACAGCGTGGGGTAGGATATTTTGTCTACCAGGATCATATTTTCAGCCCACCTACATTGCTGGAGCCAAAGGTGGAATATGACTTTCAAGAGTTGCCATGTTGGGAGGTAACTCATTTTGCATGGATGATTTCTTGGGGGATGGAGGATCCACATGAGGAAGATGTTCCTCAAACACATCATACACTCCATGCCTTGAGAGGAGGCTTTCCAGTTCTGTCCTTGCAGTTGCTTGAGGACAAGCAACATTTGGGGGGGGGGGGGGGAGGACTATAATATTCCAAAATTTTCCTACAATAATTTGGAATATTAATTTTTGATAATTTCACCTAGGAGGAGAATACATGGGTAAGGAGACCCATGCATCATGAAAATATCAATAAAATCCCTGATAGTATGAAAGGGGATCATCATTGGAGTTGGTTTTCACACCCTCATGTGTGAACAGGGTTATTTGAAAGTGGACATGGTCAAGTTTGACCAAGTCAACAGTGCTGGGATAAGAGGTGGAGAAAATTTAGAGAAACAACGCAGTATGAATGGGAAGAGGGTTATTTGGTGGAGGAGACCCTAATAGAAGTGGGACCCATGGAGAGGGGCTTTCACTTGTTTAAAAGGAGGGCAAGGCAGCCATTGTTTCTCATGCTTGTATTATTCATCTCATTTTCTATTCAGACGTTGTGCATCCTTTGCTGTTTATCAAGAGTTGCCGGGGGAATTCCTGTTTAGGATTCCTTATCCTTCTTGAGAGGCCTCTTGAGGTATTTCACTAATTTTCCTCACATCTAGGGTTGAGGCCAAGAATCCTCCATCAAGACAGCGTTATTTTTGCAGCAGAATAATGTTGTGTTGCTGGGTGTTGCAGTGAGGGTTCACTACACCACCTCCATCAGCTATTTTTCAGAGGGAGAGTCTCTCTTTCCCTTGGGAGATTAGATTGGAGGCATTCTAGAGCTTATTGCAGAATTTGGCATCAAGGTCAACTCATTCCCTAGTGCTACAGTGTAGTTTCATCCAGTGACTGCGTTATTTTAGTGAAGCATTTGCAGTGGGGCTTTGCAGATATCTTTGGAGGGTGAGATCTTAGGTGAGAGGATCAGAATTTCATTATAGAGATCCATTGGAGGAGGAATTTTCATCAGATGCAACATCTTTAGCCTTCTCCACTTATTTCTAGTTCTTGAGTTGCTGCTGCTACCCAACAACTCTGGCATTTTGTAGATTTTGTATATTATAGCCAATCCTTCCTAGATTGACTTGAGGTAGTCTTTGGGAGTTGAGATCTTCACTCCCAATGTTGTATTGGGCCATATAATTGTACATCCATGTATTTGACATATGTAGCATGCAGTTTCTCTATAAAACTACGCTGTCATAGCTTGAGCATACATGTGTAGCAGTGGTTTTATCATGTTTCTTGAGGCTGAGCATTTCCTATCTTGAGTAACCTTTTTCCTCAAGATCTTGTATTCATTTGTTGCTGCTATTATTTAATGAGATGGCTATGGATTTTTCTCACATTTCTATGAGTTGAGTGTTATTGTTGCTCCATTGTTGTGTTTTCATATTGCTGCAGCTCCAACTTCAGAATATCTTGAGATATTCTCATTGTTGTAGCATTTTCCTGATTTGGAATATTATTTGTCCCAAGTCAATTAAAGTACCTATTTACAGCTTTTTTCAATCAAGAAATATTGATTCTATGCTATAGGGAAGTAGTGAGCTGTGTGCTTGTTCAAAGAAGTTGGGTTTTTCTTCTGTTTCGTTTTCATTTCAAGAATTACTTTTCGTTAAATGCATAAGATTAACTGCATTGAAAGCCTGTTAGTTTTTGGAATTTCTTATGGAAAATAGCTTACTATTTTTCAATAAGTGAAAGCTTTTCAAGTGAATTAATTTCATCAATTGCATTTTCATCATTCAAAGTGAAAAAATAAATTTAATTTAAGTGCATCTTAGTGAAAGTAGAAATCATTTTTACTTTTAGATAAGTTGCATTTGGGATAGTGAAAGTGAAATCGCTTTACCTTTTAGAATTTGCATTTTTGGAAAGTGAAAAGTGAGAGCTAGTTGGGGGGTCATCTTATTTGATTCATTAATCTTTACAATATCTTCCCTTATTATTATAGCTATCATCGAAATCAAAAGGATTACTTTTCCTCATTTAGTTGCATCTTAGGAATTCAGGGGAAATTGTTTTGAGCCCAAAATCAAAACTTAATTTCATATAAACATGAAAATAAACTGAATTAATCTAAGGAGAATTTGGAATCAATGAAAATATTTATAGGTTTAAGCTAGATGTGTTCCAACGTCATTAAGAGTTTAATATGTCGCAAACATCTTGTGTTGCATCTCGAGGGTGATATCTCGTCCCATGTACGGAAGTATATAGGACTATGCTCCACATATGGTAAGTATATGGGGACGATCTCATTGAATAGTTACACATTATATAGCGCTACTACAGAATAAGCTCCCACGTACTGTTGAGTATATTTTCGGAGACCCCACTAGGTTGCAAACCTGCCATAGGTAACTGAGTCGGCCTCCTTGTAGAAATGATACATAAAACACAAAATTCGGGGAGATTGCCTACACGTACTTCTTTGTTCGCCAAGAGGGATTCTAAAGTTCACGGATACTTGGTAATCCCTTTTGCCTAGATTAATTTTTTTAATTTTTGTTGTTAATTTCTAAAATAAATTTCCAACGGAATAACATATTCCCCATTCATGACTCATTAGATCTTAGGTTGAGCCTAATAGAAATAGTTTCGAAGTTTACCAATCAAGGAATCCCCTCAGATGGGAATCGTGGTCCTTTTCCTTATTTTGGAAATGTTGGCACTCCCTATATGTCAATTTTGTCCCTCCCAGGACTAACCATTGGTTTTCCAGTTTGGTTATTTTCAACCCCCATGGTCCCAAATGTCCAAGATGCTTCTTTATCAAGTTTTCCTTCACCTGAATGGTGTCAACCTCATGTTGATCCTAAAATTGACCCCTTGCTTTCTTCGCATGTTTCTTCACCCTATTCTTCCTCTTCACCTGGTGAAAGTCTGGATTCTAGTAACCAAGAAGCTAAGAAGAAGAAGAACATGATGAAGAAGAAGAAGGAAAACAAGCAAGGGGGGAAACAAGAAACCATCTATACCAATGCAACTAATGTTGAAAAGCCTTCCAATCATCCCCGGAAAGCCAAATTCCCTTGAAATTTATGTATGGGTGACCACCTTCTTAGAGATTGTCCTAGCATTCATAGGATATTAGAGGCATGGTCCACCATCTCAGATTAGCCTTTTTCATCAGCCTCTAGAGATCATGTTGGTGATAAAACCTTGACTAGTGATAATAAGGTCCATGGGAAAAAGGAAAAAGTAAAATTTCCATGTAGGTTATGTGAAGGGAACTATCCCATTCGTATTTTTCCTTCTATGGACAAAGCCTCCAAAGTTTTGGATAACCTTACAACTTCTCAGCCTCGTCTTCTGGCTGGTTACCTAAAGCTTTCCCTTAATCCTCCACTAGTTGATCAAGTGATTGATCAAAATTCATCTCTGTCCAATCCCACTCTCTATGAAATTGAATCTCATGAGTACGTTATGAACTAACTATGGGTTGAGAGAACGTTCGACCTGATTCCACCTTCAGTTGATCATGTATTCCCGGTAGAGAGTGAACCTCATGCCACCCAGGTTATTTTTGTTTCTTCACATTCTCATGAATTGGAGGGAAATCCTCTTGTTCCCACAGTACAAGAGGGTGATCCTTCCATTCCTGTAACACAAGGGGGTAGTCCTCCTTTTATCATGACACCCCCTCCAAGTAGTTTAGTCACTTCCTTTGATTGGAGTCGACTAACATGATATCATATTCCTTCTTATGTGCCCTTTGAGATCACAATACATGCCTATAATGTGGCCATACCTAGCACCATAATAGATGAAGGCACATCTGTTAGTATTTTTTCCTCAACTACTTGGAAAGCTTTAGGTTCTCCGCAGCTTTTTCTTGTTGCCCAGAATCTGTTAGCTTTTAACAGAGGAACTATTCAACCATTAGGGATCCTTCCTAAGTTTTCTATTACTTTGGGAGGAAATACTGTCTATATAGAAATGATGGTTTTCCAATTCCCTTTCGACTTTAACTTACTCCTTGGGCGTGACTATACTTATGTCATGGGAGCTCTTGTCTCTTCTCTCTTTCATGTGATTTGTTTCCCGCATGAAGGAAGAATTGCGACCATTTATCAACTATCATTCACTGGTATTAATATGGGTCCCAATCAACCATAATCCCTAAATGGTATTTGCATGCAACTGGTATCATCCCCACCATAGATTAATTATGTGGCAACCTCTTAATTTCCCACGTTTGGTTAGTGATACAGTGCGTCATTTACTAGGGGCATTGGACCCTTCTTTCCAGAGTGTCATTCTCCCATCTTATGAGACCCTCTTGGATGACATGACCTCTTATAGGCCATGAACAAGGTGTCATAGCATAGTTACTTTTCTTGTGTCAAGCTTGTTAAAAAATGAAACAAGGTGTCATGAGGATAGTTCTTTTACTATGTTAGCCTCGTTAAAAAATGAAATAGGTTCCTATGAGCATAGTTATTTTACTATGTCAAGCTCGTTCAAAAATGAAAAAAATCCCGTTTCAATTTGAGTATTTGATTATATCTCGTAAAATCCCAGTCAATTCTTTCACTTGATCTCGTAAATGAACCTTCATTCTATCCAGATTCCACCTATTAGTAACCAGTAATCTACTTAGCTAAATGAAATGAAGCTTAGGGGGCATGTACCTCGTTATTGGGTCACCATGTTGGGGGCATGAAAACTTATTCCATGCATAGTTTGTCTTTGTTTCAAGCTTGTGTAAAAATGAAACCACTCTCAAGCATAGTTTTTCCTCATGTTTCAAGCTTGTGAAAAAAATGAATCCAATTTCGAGCATAGTTTCCCATGTTTCAAGCTTGTGTCAAAATGAAACCATCCCCATTACACCTCTTTTGTTTTCCATTTTATCTACCTTTTATGCCAAATGAGCCTTGGTTTTCTCATTCCATTGTCACCATCTGCTTTTCTGATCATACACTCTCACTTGGTTGTTTTACCCTTTCCTGGGGAATCGTTGCGATGAGTGGTAATGTTAGGAAACCTCTTGACCTATACATGTTTTGAGCAATTCCATCATCATCAAAACTAGTTGCTACCCTTTATACCACTCGTTCCTCCAGGAGGAGTCCTCTTTCATCTCTTTTCAGAATCCCAAAATATGAAAATATTATCGAGCACTTATCCTTTCGAGCTCGTTAAAATAAATGAACCGACGTTGTCTCAGTATATGTTTACCCATTCTTTGGGTTGAGATTTACTATTTACTAAAAATGAATACCTTGGTAAATCATGATCAAGAGGTTCTTTCAAATATTTTTTTCTACCTTTTCAGATTCAAGAGACTATTTACGAAAAGGGATCTTTTGGAGTTTTATTTTCCCTCTCTTTTTCAAAATCCATAAACATGAAAAATATACCAAGTTACTCCTACATTGGAATCATAAAAATTAAATGGCGAAGGACTTGTCACCATGACAAGACCGAGCTACTCATTCCTAGGGCTCATTAAACTTACTAGGATGGATTCATTCAAAGGGGGAACTTATACACTAAGCACATGATATCCTCTTCAATATTTATATAAAAAATAAAGAGGTACACATTAGAAATAACATGGGAAAATGGAAGTGAAGTATATTTTGTATTTTGTACCAAAGGCAGCATGTCTCTCTTAAACATGACATTCATCTGAATTTCATGTCGGGTTCAGGATATCCTTCATTCATCACTTTCCTTTCTGGATTTGGGAAATCCATTTTCCTCTCATTTGATCATTATCTACCGTCATCATGACCTTTGGTCTCATTCGAGTCAAAAGCTTCCAAAATCGGCAGTCGTGTCACTGATATGTTAAAAATAAGTCCTATCTATAATAGTTAAACATCCTCTAGTTATTTGACCCTCTCAGTAACAATCTGGAATCACTCATACCATCTTGAGAAATCCTTTGTTTCATGTCGATGGTGTAGGAATCATTATGGCCTTCCTTTTACAGATCACTTCCTCTCAACTTCAACTCATTTTCTAAGAAGGTGATTTAGAAAATCATTTTCAGTGCCTTGGAGCTTGCATGCCTCTATGGCAAGTTCTTCATGTTCAACGACAAGTTCAAATCATTGGACTTCGATCAGATGATTCTATAAGTGTTCGACTTCAACTCATTCATTCACACTTGTAGATTGTGTTGTCTTAACTATAGAGACATCATCATTATTGGTGGTTTCTCTCGTATCGGTTATCAGTTTACATCATCGACCAGTAATCAAGTGGTTTCTGCTGTGTTTGACATCAACACATCTATTCGTATGCCTAGATTCGTAGAGTGGGTGGATCGATATCGAGACGAAGACCCTGGATCCCATCCATTATTATCCAGGTTGTGAGGAGTTATTGAGTATTCATGATTGTACACATGATCCTTTCTACACAGATGGACGCAACCATACCATGGATCCATTCTCATGATGTCCTTCAGAAGGATGGTTGTTTCCATGTCATGGGTTCATGTGTTATTTGATTCCCATTCAGAGATATGTTATTAGGAATTTTTATATCAGAGATGTTAGATATTTTATTGTGTTTGATTGACAGGTCTCCTGATGGTGGTTTTCCAAATTCCTTTCCATGGCGGATAAAACATTTCAACCATCACTCTTGTTTCTCCTTTCATGCTTTAGGGGGCGTCTGCTACACATTATTTTGTCGCATTACTCAGTTCTTATCCCAAGTGTCTTATTTTTTGTAGATCATGTCACAAACGTCACGCATCGACAAAAGTTGTATAAAAATTTTCATCCTGGATGACATGCTTGGCATATCCCCAAAGACCTAAATGAGAAATGCCTTGAATATTTTTTGAAAAAGTTTGTAAAAAACTTTATTTTACAATACCAGTGTGGTTTTTCCCTTATTATCCTCGCAATTGTCACCCTGTCCTTAACCTGTGGACAACATCACCAACACAGAAATTCAGCAGTAAAGTTGCGCTCATCCTCTTCAAGCAGGTTGTCCAAAAATGGAGTAGAAACTTCGACCTCTAGAATTCTTGAGAATAGAGTTATGGTACTTGTTGGTTGAGGATATGGTCAAATAATCCCATTTTTTATACTTGATATTATATCCAAAGATTTTCCCCTTTGAGATAAGACCTTCTTCCCTCATTAGTGGATCCATAACCTCTCTAGCTCTACTATAAAAGAGTGCCATGCTAGTGAGTCTGGGTTGGTCATTGCTGGTTTCCTTACTTCTTCCTGATTCCACCCATATGTTGTCGATTTGGCGAAGAAGGAGAATATATTGAAGAGCGTGGCTTGGAATTGGATTACGACTTCGAAGGAGGCATTCAACATCAAGGCACTGGTTGTAAGCTTTCCTTTGATCATTTTATAATACAAAGTATACTTTTCTTCCCATAAATATGTTAATATTAATGTGTTTAGCATCATACTCCTTGATTTGTCATGTAGTTTCCTTTGAAACACATATAATAAGTATCTTTCATATTTTGTTGTGTGATCTTCTTTACAAGTATTTAGATGTAGAAAACATAGTGAAGAATGGGTCGGGAAGTGAAAGGATCGACATCAACACCGAGGAAATGATTGCATAAGGAGCGAGGTAGTCCATATCCCTCTCTCACTTTAATTTTCAATATTAAACTAGGAATGCTTGTACCCTTTGTCACGTTTGTTAATAGACCCACTCATTTGCCTAGAGGGATCACTTCTTTTTGAAGAAGGGATTTGCCTACATAGCATAATTTGTGTCAAGAAAGACTACTTGTTGCTACATTAACTCTTTCCAAGGCATATAGTATCTTTATTGTGCTATAAATGACATTATTTTCTAGTGGTGTTTGTCAGTCTATGAAGGAAGAAATAAGAAAATTTATGTTGAATGCATCTTTATAGCCTACTATTTACATATATCTTGCATGAAGTGGATCTTTGATGACCATTGCTACATTTTCATATTGTGATTGTGTTTCATAACTCAAGGGTTCCTTGACATAATAAGAAACTTGTAACTGCACATAATCGTTGATCCATGAAATATTTTTGGTAAATACAACAGTCAATAAAATCCATGCTTCTTTGTAATTATTGATTTATACATATCTTGTCAAAATACAGAAACCACTTATGTAGATCATCATATATAGGGTAGAATTCAATTGTGACATCTATTGATTCATGTTTTAGAGAGAATTGGATGCAAAAATCCTCATCCTTGGTCAAAGATAAGCCATACAAGAATAATTCCCAAAAGATATAAAGTTTAAGGGGGAGGGGGAAATCACCTCTTTGGGGAGTTTAGTTCAATGGAAATTATGTATTAATTTCTTACATGCTACATCAAGGAAACAACAATTCTTGGTACAATTTTTTCTTTCCAAGCATTCTGAATTTAGGAAGATATGAGATGTAAGCCCTGACATCCGAGCATTAGGGGAATTTGGAGGTCTAAAATGGGCCTCCTAAGGAAATTATAAAATAATAGTGGAAATAATAAAATAAGATTTGATGACATCATCAAATTTTAGAGGGAAAAAAGAAAAAACTACTTTTTCAACTCGTATTTTCAACTTATCTCCCAAAGTGTTTACTCAAATTTCGAGTGGGAGTACTCATTGGATGAAAAATTTAATTCCTCATACAAGGAGTACCCATGTTGCATACTTTTGATGGACCCTGCTACACGAAAAATGAGAAATACATAAAAAATGTGATTGCAATCACGTTTTTTAATGTATTTCTCATTTCTCATGTAGTGGGGTCCATCAAAAGTATGCAACATGGGCACTCCTTGGATGAGGAATTAAATTTTGCATATGACGAGTACTCCGGCTCGAAATTTGATAAAAAATTTGGGAGATAAGTTGAAAATACGAATTGAAAAAAAAAATTTATTATTCTATTTTATTTTAATCTTTTTACCCTTTTACTTAAAAAATGGTGAATCATCCCCCTTTTTTGAAATCATCATCTTGAATCCTATTGGTTCTTATAAATTTTATTTTGGTTGTTCATTTTTCTTAGGAGGCCCATTTTAGACCTCAAAATTCCCCTAATGGCAAGGACTAGTGGTACTACATAGGTCATTGAAAATTATGTATTAATTGCCTACATGTTATAACAAGGAAAAAATAATTCTAGGCACAAATTGTGGCTACATCTGAGAGGACACATGCCCCTGTAATATGGAAAACCCTATGCAGGGTAGTTGATAGCTTTCCAATACTTGAACCTATTGTGTTTATTGGATTGATAGTCTACATCCATAGAAAATTTTAGGGGTGAATCTTAGCCCATGGGCGAAATGATAAACAATCTAACTTGGAAATAGACCACACATTGCCTTACCAAAATTATTCGTGTTGGTACCAAGTTGTAATAAACACATGATAATTATAATATAAAAGTTAAAACAATAAATGAATTGACACATTAACTAAAGTACATGAGTAACCTCTAAACCATTGTGATTAGTCAATGCTAAGTACACCATCACATGGCTTTGTAATTATATCATTCATCTCATATCCTCCTTTTTTTTAATACATGATAAATATTTTTATATTCCATATGATAAATATACATTTTTCAATCCTCGAGGGATTTCTTATACAAAAAGGCTAATAATCATTACAAGAAATACTCATTATGAGTAAGATTTTATAATTTAGTGAAAGATTTGCCATGATTTTACAAGATAATATATTCTTGTGAGAGATTCGCCATGCTTTTACAAGATAATATAATCTGGTGAGAGATTCTCAAAAAAATTATATATACATGTATTATATTATTGATAAAATCGCCTTTGATTTTTCCATGTATCATGGGGATTCACCCATTTATTATGCATGTAAATTTAGGGGGATTCTTAAAATTTTCCCTGATGGAGTGCCACCTCCAGAGTGCCTGCCAGATGAAGATGCGTTGTTGGCCAGTAGTCGTCAAAATATCAAGGAAAATTTATCCATCATCGCATTCCTTTGTATCTCGAGGGCCTCCTCAAGCAATATTTTGATAGGATATCCTGATCTCTCATATTTATTTTCTTCATCCATGGGAGGTCGTTGGGGTTTGCGAGGATGATCTTACAAGGGCTTGACCAGATTGAGCCCTAACTCCTTACACCATGATGTCGTTGAGGACATGAAAATAAATATCGAGAAAGAGAAGATTTCTCGGATACCAATGATCCAGAATTATGAAAGTGTTAGGGTCCTATAATAATAGGGTTCATAATTTTTTAATTGAATTTGATAGTTTTGTAAATATGTACATACCTTGCTTTCTACAAGTTGTTTTCCCATATTTTGAAAAATGAAAAGTAAAAAAGAGGGTAAAAAGTCCTAAAAGAAAGATCAAAGGACTTAGAAAAATATAGACCCCAAAAGAAAAAGAGATAAAAATAAGACCTGAAAGTGAGCAAGTCAAAATGGCACTACCATTTACTTTTACTACAAGAATAATGATTATGTGCAGATTGTCAATAAATGCTATAATCCATGATTAGTTAAACAATTTAATCTTAACTTTTCATGCTTTGAATTTCATGTTTTAGATAGAGAATAAAAATATGTCAAACAATATAAACTTGACATATAAGTAGTTAGGATAGAGAATAATAGAGGAGCTCAACAGTTTAATATGAGCCCTCAAATGAAATAAGGTTAGACTTAGATAGATTTATGCTTTTAAAGAAAAACTGATTTAGGGTTGCAAGCTTAAATGCACCCATGAAAATGAAGTAAAAAATGTTTAAAATAAATATGGGTAGGTAGAAAGCGGTTGTGCAAGCATGTAATAAGGCATCATCAGGAAAAAATCACTAATTTCCCCTTCCCTACAAATATTCAGTATTCTAAACTATCAGTCAAAAAGGCTCAGAGCATTTATTTGACTTTTGTTGGGACCGAACCCAGGCTCAATGAATGATTGGTTAAAAAATATGGAATTACCACAGTATACTGACATTCATCAAGATTTACCCTTTATTTCATAATCATAGTCCCTTTTTCTAAGTAAACACCCATTTTTACTTAGTAAAATTAAAATCCTAAATAACTAATTCCATTCCCTTTCAAAAATCATTCAAAACCCATGAAATACATTTTATCCCAAGTTAAGAGTGTGAAAAAACAAGAGAAACAACAACACTTTATTTTGTCTATTATTTTTACTTTACTTATATTTAAAACATGTATTTTCATATCCCCTACACTTCACCATTTATTTCATATTAACTACTAACTATATATATTAATTCCCTAAGTAACACCCACCCATATATTATTAAATCCCTTTTATTTTAATAAATCCATAAAAACCCTCTATTTAAGTTTTAAACCAATTTTTAATACCCCATGTGCGCAATATTAAAACCCTGCCCTATTCCATTGGTTTAATATATATATATATATATATATATATATATATATATATATATATATATATATATATATATATATATATATATATATATATATATATATATATACCCACCCCCTATAGTTTTTAAACAATTGTTAAAGGTTGAGAAACTATATAATAAAATATCTGCGCCCATATGTATAATTAAAACATTGGAAATTTTTTTAATTAACACATAAAACCCATCCTCGCCACTTATATTAAACCCCGGCCCCACTCCAAATCCCAATGTAGCTTCCACGATTAATTCGGGTTGTTCGAAATCGAACCCAAAGATTTGATGATTGAAACACGATTTCACAAATAAAATTGCGCGTATTTGCCCATTTCATTTCTGTGCGAAATGGGTAGTATTGTGTTTTCCTCTCTCCTCCACGTGGTCGATTCTTATTGTATTGCGTTGGTTTGCTCCAAAACTTCTTACCACCGAAATCGCGCGCGATAACCATTCATTGTTTAGACCCTGTGAGCTTGAAAACCACCGATTTTTCATGACGTGACTACCATTAATTACCATAGCTCGATAGCCCTAATATGCATAATAAACATTGAAAATGAATTTCATTTTATATCATTTCTGCGCATAAACTCTTTGTAAAGGCCCCCAACTGTAAAAACCAGAGTTTTACGCCGTTTTCAAGCCAAGAACCTACAAATTTCAACCTGCAACCATTAAATATTTTTGAGGAACTATGAATTGCTCCAGAGATCAACAAGGAACTGTTCAACTTGTTCGAAGAACTCATAAACCACTTCGAAACCTTGTAACTGTGAATAACAGGTTTTTCTTCCTAATTAAACCTGTTTCAATTTGAAAAAACATTTTTAAAAGACAAATTTCATTCATAACCTAAAAATCATCCATAGAAACACATCAAAAGACCAAAAAACAGGCCAAACCCTGTCAAATTTTCTATAAAACCCTGTTTTATTGATGTACACTATTTTAAAGGGAAATTTTGAGTTTTTATAGTTTCTATAAACTATTTTAAATCCAAATTTAGCGAGAAATCCTCTGAAGGCATCCTAAAGCTTCTATGCCTAATTCTTTAAGTGATTTTTAGCCCAATTTCTCATTAAAAAGCCCAAGAAACCCCTATTTCTTGTACCTAAACCAGTAAAAGCCTATAAATCCTATTGAGAATCCAGAATTGACAAGAAAACCCAAGAGAAGCCCATATTTGACCATCTTCATCCAAGAAACCTCTGTTAAAATAAATATACCTCTGCAAACTATCTAAACTTGCAGAAGTAGCCAAAATGCCTAAAAAGTAGAGCTCAAGCAATCCTGAAGGTTCCAAAGTGCCAAAATCAACTCCAACCATGACTTCTAAGACTGCTATTGTTTTAAATCCTTCGCAACTTCCTGTCATAGACATTGAACATATTCCATTAGCTGATACTGATTACAAGATAACAGACCCAATTATTGAGTTTAATCTGCTATATATTCATAACTGGAGCTATGAGAAGTCCTTAGATAATCAAGAAGAAGTCCATATTTGGGAATCCCATTTGCCCAAATATGTTGTTCCATTATCTCATCCATGCCAAGAAGTCATTAGGTTATGTCAACAGTATTATGTGCCTGAGCAAAGAGCCATAGAAAATGCCAATAAAGAAGTTCTTTTTACCATTACTACTGAATCCATCAATAAAATGCAACAACTACAGCCTGATCCTCAAGCAGTCCCTTTATCCATAGAGGCCCTCACCAAGTTGTATATTGGCCTTGATTTTCCCAAGAGATTCATGATTTTCCAGACATTTATGACTTTGCATGTAGAAATTCCTCAAATAAATCCCCCATATTCCACTTCCAGATTCCCAGAATGTTCAAGACATGTGATTTCTATGCTTTCCTTCATTATAGGGTACTTTACTGATGAACACACAGAGGAATCTATCTTGGGTTTCTTATCCAATTTTACCCCAGGACAACCCCCATCTGTAATCTTTGATTATGCTGGTTACATTGTAGACAATATTCATTATCAATTGATCAATTTGCCAATTGAAGGAGTGTTCAGATACACATCCTTCCTCTTCCACATGTTTTTATATTTTCAATCAGATAATTTTCTAGTTACTCTTCAAAAGCTTGACATAGAGGGCAATCCTCTTTCTATCATTTTCTGGACTACTTTACTCATGAAAGAGTGTGCAGATTTCACTTATGCAGAATTTTCAGAAATGTTCACACATCTAGTGATCAAAATGTTAACAAAAACATAATAGCCAAGGATAAATGAAGAAATGAAGAAGATATTACAGTTGTCAGAGAAGAATAAAGTTGGTGATTGGTACTTATATGAAAAACATACTGAGATTAGAGTTTTTGGGTCAAATGTGTTACCGTACAAGTTACCCAAACATGTTTCAATGAGGATCTTTGCCTTGGAGTATACCAGGCAAATCCTAAACTCTGATTCTATAAATTTCATGGCAGAAAAGAAGAAAACTCAGTTCAAATTAAAGAATCAGATAGGGACATTCATCTGCAATCATAGGGGTGTAGAGAAAGAAGCAGCTAAATATCTATTGGAATTCAGATTTGAAGAAATATTTCCTTAGAATTATGATCCACAAGGGATCCTAAGTAAACTAAGGGTTAAATGCAAATTAACCCCCTTCATTCATGAAACACAGCCAGAGATAGAAAAATATGCCAATTAGATTGAGTGGACAGAGAATACCTTAATAGATGCAGTGAATAAAAGTGATATTAGTCACACTTTAGAGACTGCTGATCAAACAGAGAAATCCACTAAGAGAGTAAGGGAAGAAGGTACCTATGTTGCTGAAACTACTACTGAAACAAGGTTAAAAATCAGATACAATAAAAGGCTCAAAACAAATTCAATAGAAAAATATAAAGTAAACATTGATGTCGAAGAAACAAATCTTATGGATACCAACACAGATGTTGCCATTCTCATCATCAATGAGCCAGTTACTAAGAATTATAATGAAGAACAAGTTGACAATAAATATGCACAGTTGATAGAAAGATAACAGAGCATGGAAGCCTCTTCCTCACAGGCAGATGAGGAGAAAGATCTGGACATCAAAGAAAAATACAAACAAATCAAACTAAAGAATGAAGAAATAAAAAACAATATTTATTCTCAATATCTCAAGCAAACACCAAGTGTGAAAAATATACTTATGTCTGCATTTGATTATTCAAACAACAAGCTAATCATGTTAGTATTGCAACCTACAGTTAAATCCCCAAAGACAGTGGAAAATTATAAGAAGGTTGATTTTGAAGTCCAAGCAGAGAAGATTCATGCTCTTGATCATATTGAATTCCATAAACAGACTTCAGAAATGTTGTAATCTACTGTTACAACTAAAGCCATGACTGCTTAGAAACTCCAGAACACTATCTCTAACATGAAATATTAGATGAAAATGTACAAAGCATCTTTTTATGCTAAGGATCTAAGAATCAAATCTTTGGAAGAACTAGTTTTGCAAGTGGGATATGACCCTACTAATATCAAAGAAACATAGTTATTAGTGAAGAAAAAGAATGAGGATATTGCAGCTTTGAGGAAACATTTAAACTTCCTGAAAGTGAAAATCCTCAAACCAAGGAAATAATAGAAGAACAGAAAGAAAAAGATGACATGATGAATTTTATTTTTCAGTTGATAGCCCAAATCAAGGAAATCGAGATTCAGATGGAAAATATTGTCTAGGAAAAGAAACACCAAAGACACTGGAAGCACCTACAGTCATCCATATGGCTACTACATCTGTACCATCAACTCTAGCTATAGAGTTGGCACCTAAAGTCCCACTGGCAATTGCAGTGCCAGTAATTTCATCCACAACCTCAGCTACATAATCATCTACAACAACAGTGAACCATATAGATGAAGCCAGAAAACCGGTAAAGGCCATGGAAGAAATGTCTCTTAAGACAAGTGAAATCAGAAAATTAAAAGAGATGGTAGAAAATCATGAGAATTCAAACAAATTGACTCAAATAAATGCAAAAACTCATGAGAAAAAGGCCATAATATTAAATGAAGAATTGAAGAAATTGCAGAAGGAATTGACCTTGAAGGAAAATATTTTCTGTGTGAAAAATCATTTGTGGAACAAAATCATAGAAGCCATCAATGATGTATGGCCCTCCATCCAATTCATTTTTGAACAAAGAGGCTTATTAAAAGCAAGATTAGAAGAGATCCAAAAGATCAAAGAGGGACTAGATAACAAACCAGAACAATCTCTAGAACTGATAAAGTTCCTCAATAGGAAGAATAGGCAAGAATTGGAAGAACTTGAAATTACTGATAGAACTGAAACTATCCTTGAGATAAATAAGGTTATAACCAAAAAGAACCTAATGAAGCAGTTAGAAGAAAAGTGTGAGAACATGAACATTTCCATAACCAGGTTTATGGTCAAATTTGAGAATTTGAGGCAAAGGATTTTGCCTAATATTTTGGTCATCAATGACAAATTGATGCCTCACGAGGATTATAAGAAAAATATTAGAGAATATGCCAAGGAACAAGTTGAAAAATCAGGAAGTGGACAAGGAATTCTAATAGGCAAAGTCCTACTTAGAAGTTTTGAAGACTTATTATATTTACAACATGAAATTAAACACTTGTTTGTCATCAAACCAACTTTCTCCAGGTATATAGAAGTAGATGAAAATTTAACAAAGATGAAGAAAATACAAATTCCAAGTGATGAATTTTGGGAGCCATTAACAGATTTACTGTAAAAAGGTAAAAAGGAAGAAAGGTAATAGTTAAAAAAGTTTGCTGAAATTTGCCGTCAAACAGATTTTTACAGCAGTAAAAATATTTTACAGATTTTAAAGAGTATCAGAGGTTAAAGAGGATCAGTGAAAGAGTATCAGTTAAAGAAGATCAGATTTCTAAACAGACTTGAAATATCTAAAGCTAGATAGAAATACAACAAGGCAGCTAGATGTCTCTTATCCTCAATCAGTTTCTATTTCTTTTGGATAGATAGGACAACTTGCTGATTTGTTAAAGCAGTTGTCTCTATTATTGTTGTAAAGATATTTTATTTCCCTTAGATAATTCCTAGAATCATTCTAGGATATTTTGTAAACAATTATGTATAAATACTTCATATTTAGAAGTATTATTGTGAATAAATTGCTAAAGATTTCTATAGTCTTTTGTAATATCCCAAACCTGGAACAACTAGAAAGGCATGAATGGAAAATGCATTTTACAATAATGGCTACTACAGGAATTGAAACTAGGACCTGGATCCCTTAGATAAATGTATCTAAGACTGAAATCCAAGAGGTGGCTCAAAAGAAATCCTTCTAAGTGGGTTAAACAGATCTCCCATACCTAGTTGTCTTCAGAAAGTGCCCAATGAAGGGACTGCAACAATGCATGAACATATAATGGAATGATAGCGTTATTATTAGGAGCTGTGAGACATGAAGATACAAATATCCTTCCCTTTGATATTATAGCAGCAAATGTGTACAATTCATTGAGGAATCAATCACTCAATCTTGGCTATGAAAGCCTCAATGAGACATGTACATGACAATAGAGCAACACTGCTATGCAGAAATGTCGTAAGGCTAAAATAACGCAGTTCATTGGAGACACTGCAAAAAATACATGATAACAGAATGATATTACAAGAATAGCTCAAGAAATGTGGGGGAGAAAGCTCTCAACCCTTGAAAATAACAATACAACAATCCTTAAGAGGATTGGCTGAAATATATGTACAAATGGCAATTATGTAGAAATGTCGAAGTTGCAGGGTAGCAGCTACAACACAAAACTGGAACAATATGGAGATGGCTGAATAAGATGTGCAATTTGAAGCAAACCTCCTCCAATGAACCTCTCGAGTGTAAGGCTGATCCTAGCACTAAAAATATTGCCCTCCAAGATGATGGTGCAAACCCTTACTACAAATATGCTCTGAAATAACACAGTCTAGAGAAGGGATTGCGCTGCTGATGATAGGAGAAGCTTGGCCTGATGCCAATATATGAAAATCCACCCTGGAAACCTCCCTCACTAATCTTCTCGAGGAATAGAAGCTCCCTCCTCTGAAAGATGAGACAAGGAATGGTGTTGTGGAACCCTCCACTGCAACACCCAACAACACTACACTATACTTCAGTAGAAATAACGTAGTGACTGATGGAAGTGGCTTTGGCCTTGACCCAAGATGTCGAGAAATGAAGTGCAATCCTTCAAGAAGCCTCTAAATAAGGAGAAGAATTCATATACAAGAATCCCTCGTGCTAAACAACACTACAACTCTGCTGAACAACCAGAGACTGCAAATAGTCTGAATAGACAAGAAACCAAATATTCAAAACATGTCTCTCTATGGCTGCCTCTTCCTCCTTTTATGAAAGTGAATGCCTCTATGCCCTGGACCCCACACATTAGGGTTTCTTCCACAAAGAATATTTCTCCCTCTCAAACTGCGATGTCTTCCCAGGCAAGCCACACCCTCTTAGGCAGCGCTGTTGACTTGGTCAAAATTGACCTTGTCCTCATGTAATTGCCCCTTTTCACACTGGAAGGTGCAAAATCAAGCTACTCCATAGATACCTTTCACACTATGAGGGATTTTATTCCCACTCATGGGCCTTTTATCCATTTTATTCATCTCCTAGATGATATAAGAAAAAATTAATATTCCAATTTGCTGCTTGCAAATTTTGGAATATTACAGTCCTCCCCTCTTAAAGATTGCTTGTCCTCAAGAAAGTGCAAGGATAGAATGAGTTCTTTTCTCCTCCTCTCCCTATAGAATCCATGTATTATGACCTTCTCCAAGTGAAGTGATGCTATCTCATCAATCAAGTCTCCACATTGCTCCTCCTCATCATGCAAGTTAGCTATCAAGCCATCATCATGTAAAGGTAAAATACTCAAGAGGATAGAAAAGTGATGTCTAGAGGTCCCTTTGAAGAATGGGATCTGAACTATAATGGGAAATATCTTTCCCACATGGATCCTCCATCTCCAAGCTATTAGCCATGCAAAGTGAGTCACCTCCTCACTAGGAAACTCCTGAAAACGTTCCTCCACCTTTGGCTCTGGAAAAGTAGGTGGGATGAAAATCTGCACATGGTAGGCAATGTAGCCTACCCCACGCTGTCCATCTCTCCACTTATGATAAGTGTAGAGTGTTGGATAATGTTGGGCTGCAATAAGATTTCCCTCAAGTGTTAAGATGAGGACTAGATCTCCAAAGATCTCTCTTCCAACGCTGCAAATCAAGATGGCCCAAATATCCCCATAGTCATCATCATATGGCATCATCTCCATCATATGGCTCACCTCATAAGGAAACAAATGTGTTGTTGAGGTGACCATACCATGTCCCATGCTCCCCTTAGAACATGTAGTGCAAAAACTGTGAGAGGATTCTCCCTCAAAGTACACATTTACTCAATGTGTCTCTCTCCCAAGCATGCTCCTCATAAAGACAGAAATAGTAGAGCCATAGGGAGAAAAAATGAGAATCATACTTGCTGCCATATGAAACAAATGAGAAGTACAATGGTCCCTCAAGTGCAACCAACGCATCTTGACCCTCAACTGCAATAGAGACTAATAAAATGAGTGGCTTCTCAACCACTTGCTTGCTGCTCCATTCTCCTCATAAGTATGGAGGAAGTGAATGATGTAAGGTGTACAATGATCATGTCCTCCATAATATATCTCTTCCCCAAGTCCTCCTAGGGAATGGCCATCAATCATGCTTATGGCCTCATCTAAACCATGTGGTATAGAAAAAAGAATGCTCCTACTTGGAGCATCATCCTGCACATGTATGGTTAAGGGATGCATATATACATTGTACAAATAATCATGTAAACAAAAATGAATACCCTTACCATATTTTCTGCTCATACAAATGGAGTGGCTCATAGATGAGTCTCCTCTCATCCTCAAAGAGAAAAGAGGTGGTTGTGCTAACTCTCCCAAAGAGTTATGTATCTCCTCCATCTGCACCTGATCCATGCATCTCCTCATATGCTGATATATCTCCTCCTCAAAGCCCTCCCAAAAATACCCCTCCATGATGGTGTGGTATGCTCCCATAGAACAAGTGGGGCTGAAAATGAAATCCTCATGAGCTGCTTGTAGAAACTTTTCCTTGAGCTTGGAAGCTCTAGATAAGAAGATCCTACCATGATAGAAGATGACCCCATCTCTAATTGAATACTCCTCCAAATGCAACTGGCCATCCAATATCCTACAAGTGTGAAGATCCTTGGATTACTCCACCAACAACTGGGAGTTCCAATGTGGATCTATCCTCCATAGTAATAGCGCTGATGATATCTCATGAAGAACATCTGTCATATGGCTTCCCTCTTCTTTGACATCTCCCATGTCGAATATGCAAGTTGTAAGGTTGCTATCCTTCCCCTGCTTCTTCTGCCACAGTGCATAATCTGAAATGGAAGTGGGTACTGATGATGTTGAGAGAATGCTCTCTCTCTCCTTGAGTCTACCCAAGACTCCCAGTGCTGTATCAAGCTCTCCCAAGGTTCCCACTCCTCTGAAATCACTGAGTGGTGCCTCAAATGATGAAACATCCATCCTCCTCTGCTGATCCAGTGGTCTCCCCGGCAAAATGTCTCCATGCAATGAGACATCATCTTCAAGAGATGACTGCATATATGAATGGACAAATCTGTCCATGCCCTCACTGCACAATCTAGTCTCCCTCCTAGGTGTAACAACCTCCAAAAATGAATAGGGACGTATACTCCTCATATCATGATGTTGGTTCTTCTCCCTACCTCCTCGTGTTTCCATGGTTCCACACCTCCTAAAAAATGGCACATGTAGAACATGATTTGTGCCTTGATCTCCACACATGAGATTTTGGGGACTTCCTTGCAAAGATGCAAGCATCCCTCTGCTTGGAGCAAGAGCTCCTCCTCCCTCTGCATGAGGCACTAGATAGTCTCTAGACATGACAACATTGTTGCCCTCAATATCTACAACATGAATGGGAAACCCTCTAATGATTGTATCCCTTTTTGAAAAAGAGATCTCCATGCTCCCTTGCTCAAAGGTGTGAGATGGAAGTTTCTCTTCTGGCAAAGTACGGTGCAAGTTTTTAGCCTTCTCTATGGTTTTCTGAAATGGTACTGCATTCTCATGCAAGGGTTTTTTTTTATTTTTCTTGTTTTTCTCCACCACGTGTGTTTCATGAATCCTTCTATCAAATATTTTCACTAATGCCTTAGTGAAACTAGCATAGGATGCAATGTTTACATTTCTCAAAGAAAAGGATTCAAAGATACACCAAGCATAGGCCTTACCTCTCAAATGAAGCACTGCAACTTTGATGGCTTCATCTTCAAGAATGTGGTGCTTCAAGAAGGTATCTAACTCCTCCACCCAAGCTTTGGCTAAACATACAGGTGAACCTTCAAAGGTAGATAAATGAAATCTATCCTGCTGCTCTCTTCCTTTCACCTTCATCTTGCAAAACTCTGAAAAAATGAGATGATCTCGGAATTTCTAAGTTTGAAACTCATACTCTTTCAAGAAATTAATAAGGGTTTCCCTCCTAGCAACCTCTTCTCCTCTTTCCATTCCTCTTCCGGCAATCTTGGGCATGTGACTGCGATGTGTATTAGGATGTGTAGCTGCTTGCTCACACTCCTCATATGACAATCTAGAGTTTGCTTTAGATTCAAACCCTTTTGGAAATTATTCATACATCTCCCTGCTTATCTTCTTGAAGTCTTCATGAATATTATGTATAGATTTAGAAAGAATCTTTGTGATCTCAGAAGATGGAGTCTTTTTCCTGCTCATCTCTCTGTCTCCTCGATGAGAATAAGAAGTGCAGGGTTCTTCCTCTTCTTTCTGCTTATCCTCCTTGGGGAGGTTCTTCATGGATATGAAATATGATGAGATAAAACTCATCCTCTTCAATCTTCTGATCTCCTTGGCGAAGACTCATAGGCTGAGCCAAGAAAGTTGCTTTGATACCACTGTAATATCCCAAATCTGGAACAGCTAGCAAGGCATGACTGGAAAACAAATTTTCTAGTAATGACTGCTACAGGAATTGAAACTAGGACCTGGATCCCTTAGATAAATTTATCTAAGACTGAAATCCAAGAGGCGGCTCAAAATAAATCCTTCTAGGTGGGTTAAACAGATCTCCCACACCTAGTTGTCTTCAGAAAGTGCCCAATGAAGGGACTGCAACAATGCATGAACATATAATGGAATGATAGTGTTATTATTAGGAGATGTGAGACATGAAGATAAAAATAGCCTTCCCTTTGATATTATAGTAGAAAATGTGTACAATGCATTGAGGAATCAATCACTCAATCTTGGCTATGAAAGCCTCAATGAGACATGTACATGACAATAGAGCAACACTGCTATGCAAAAATGTCATAAGGCTAAAATAATGCAGTTCATTGGAGACACTGCAACAAATACATGATAACAAAATGATATGACAAGAATAGCTCAAGAAATGTGGGGAAGCAAGCTCTCAACCCCTGAAAATAACAATACAACAATCCTTAAGAGGATTGGCTGAAATATATGTACAAATGGAAATTCTGGAGAAATGTCAGAGTTGCAGGGTAGTAGGTGCAACACAAAACTGGAACAATATGGAGATGGTTGAATAAGATGTGAAATCTGAAGCAAACCTCCTCCAATGAACCTTCCGAGTGCAAGGCTGATCCTAGCACTGAAAATCTTGCCCTCCAAGATGATGGTGCAAACCCTTGCTGCAAATATGCTCTGAAATAACACAGTCTAGAGAAGGGACTGCGCCGTTGATGATAGGAGAAGCTTGTACTGATGCCAAGATATGAAAATATTCCCTGGAAACCTCCCCCACTAATATTCCCGAGGAATAGAAGCTCCCTCCTCTGAAATATGAGACAAGGAATGGTGTTGTGGAACCCTCCACTGCAACACCCAACAACACTTCGCTATACTTCAGCAGAAATAACGCAGTGACTGATGGAAGTGGCTTTAGCCTTGAGCCAAGATGTGGAGAAATTAAGTGCAATCCTTCAAGAGGCCTCTCAAGAATGAGAAGAATTCCTAAATAGGAATCCCTCTTGCTAAACAGCACTGCAACTCAGCTGAACAACCGAAGACTGCAAATAGTCTGAACAGACAAGAAACCAAATACTCAAATCATGTCTCTCTATGGCTGCCTCTTCCTCCTTTTATGTAAGTGAATGCCTCTTTGCCCTGGACCCCACACATTAGGGTTTCTTCCACAAAGGATCTTTCTCCCTCTCAAACTGCGTTGTCTTCCCAAGCAAGCCACACCCTCTTAGGCAGCACTATTGACTTGGTCAAACTTGACCTTGTCCTCATGCAATTGCCCCTTTTCACACTGGAAGGTGCAAAATCAAGCTACTCCATAGATCCCTTTCACACTATGAGGGATTTTGTTCCTACTTATGGGCCTTTTACCCATTTTATTCACCTCCTAGATGATATAAGAAAAAATTAATATTCCAATTTGCTACTTGTAAATTTTGGAATATTACATCATTTTTGTGGACTTGAAGGCTTTTTGTGTTCAAATTTCAAGTAGAAGACTGGATCAGATCAACTAACATCATATTTCAGGATTCATGTGATGAGCTATTTGGAGTGAAGTATTTTCTAAATTTGTCATCGTTATCTTAATTTGTTACATGAAATCCATTATGTGCTCTAAATTTGAATGAATGAACAGGAGGATTACTTTAGGATTTTTTAAAATCACCCCGTCTTAAATATTTATCATTTCTATGTTTTCATCTAATTTCCAGCATAGGGAACCCTTAATTGCTCCCTCTCTCATTTGACTTCTGCCTATTACTTCTCTTTTCCGGATCAGAGAAACCTTCATTTCTCTTTATCCCGATCATACCATCTCACAAATCAAATTTCCAAGATCTCCAAGGGTTATCTATCTTGCCTTGAAAACATTTGAATTTTTTACCTTGATCCCAGCTCTGTATGCTTGAATTTTGACTCCTTAGCCCAATGGACAAATAGATTTCCCACTATCCATCTCTTCCAGTGATTTTTTCCACCAAACCAATTGCACAATCATAATTAGCCTAATATTTATAAAAACAAACAAAGTTAAATCTTATAGAGAGAGCCCTCTATGAACCCTAGAAAGGCTAGATCCTAGAGTTTAAAATTTGGTCTGTGGTTACCTCTAGTTTTCTCAACTAAAAACCAAAAAATCTCACAACTAGAGAATTACTGGAGTGATAACATACTGGCAACAATACTAGGACTTAACCAATCCTTAGTTGTTAAATAAACCTTAAAGGAAATCATTTCTTATCATATTTTTACCTTTAAAGATTGTTTAACTAGTTGTGAGTATAAAAATTTGTAATTCTGGCTTCTAGGAAAGTTTATTATACCAGGTCTAATCCAGACCCTAAACCTGCTAGACAATCCAGACAGAATAGGAAAAAAGAAAAAACAGAGAAAATATTTAGATGCTAAAGTTTCATTAACAAGAGTCAATTCATTACCCCAAGAATTAGTAAGTTTGTAGAATATACAGTTTGATTTAGAATTTGAACATTCTTTATTCATGACCAAATCTGAAAGTAATTTAAGTACTGCTATTTTAGCCCCTGTTTTTATTTCTTTTTTGGAATCAAAACATAAAAGTATTACAGAAAATTCTGAATTAAAGAAAGTTAAAAATCAAAACAGACTTGAAGAAATTAATGCTACTATTCTTAAAGAAATTGATGAAGCCATATAATCAGCTCAATTGTTAGGTTATATGTATAAACCTTCTATTCTCCATTTAGAAACCACTACTTCATCTATAGTTTCTACTACAATTCAATCCAAAGATCCATTTAGTCCTAGATTACCCTTACAGCCTAGAAATTTATTTCCTTCATCCCTTATATCCACTACATCCACTTCATCCACTAGCTTCACCACTGCTTTTTCAAGAACATCATTTTCATTTCCTAGTAGTTCTATATATATTCCAGTTTCACTTCCCAGTACCTCTGCTTTAGCCTTTAGTTATTCAACTACTTTTTCTATTTCAGCACCTCATAATCCAGTTTCATCAGCCACTACTTCTAGTTCAACTCCAAGTACCTCTACTTTACCTCCTAGCCAAGCTAGAATTCAGGCTATGGCTACTAGGTATGCTCCCCTTGTTCTTCCAGGACAACTTCATGACATGCCCCAAGACTACCAAAGTAAAATACCACAGTTTGATGCTACTACACATTATACTTCACATCAGCACATAAGAAAAATGAATGATTTCTTTGAACTCCATGAGATAGATGAATTAGATGTACAAATGAGGTTGTTTGCACAAAATTTAACAGGAGAAGTAAAGAAATGGTTTAAAGGTCTTACTGCATGTCGTATAGCTGATTTAGCTGTTTTTCGTAGATTATTTTTAAATAAATGGGAAAAGAAGAAAAGCCCTCTACAAATTTTGTCTGAATTTGATGCAATGAAAACAGCCCCGAATGAATCTGTACAAGACAACTGCACTAGATATAACAGTGTTTACAATTCAATTCCTGCAAATCTAAATCCCAATCTCAACTCTGTCTTACTCAAATTCCCAGATGGATTTGACACTGACATGGCATATCAGTTAAGAGAAAGAAATGCATAAACATTAGAAAGAATGCAAACAAACATAGTAAGTGTAGAAGTAAACATTCTGGCTAAAAAAGAAAGATTAAGAAATTAGAGAAGAGTGACTATGAAATAATAAGCCTCTAGTTCAAACACAAAAATAGATATGTCAACTAAAACCTTAGAAAGGATGATGGATAGGTTAGATAACATAGAAAGAAGACCTCAATGGGATAATCAACAACAAATCAGAAATCCCAATTTTAGAAAAAACACAAATTCAGGAAAATCAAAAGACTCAACCCCATACCAAACAATAAGACCTCCCTTTCGGGAGAACTATGCTGAGAGTTCTCAAAACAATGATGATGATGAGGATACCATTAATTTAATGTGAATAGATGATAATAACACTATATTTCTCATTCAGGAAGATCAAGAGTTATTTGAACTTCAACAACTCCAATTAGATTTAGGGGAATCCTTTGATTACAAACAAGGTTATGACTTTGCCATTAACGAAGTAAACAGTCAGTATAACCTAAGAAGTAAGAAAAAAAATGAGTCTTCTACTAAAAAAATTTCTAAAACACCAAATCAGAAAACTGTAGAAGCTCCCAAAATTTTTTTTTTGCAAATTCTCCCTAGGGAAAATAAGCAAAACTCTGGTTCTTCCCAAAAGGTTTCCAGCCCAAAGATTTAACCAAGCCCTAATATTGTGGACATAACTGATGAATTTTCCCAAATTGAAAAATATTCACAAAAATTTGTTGCTCCTAAAGCATCTAATTATGATCAAACAAAGACCTTAGAAACTGAAATGCTCAATGTTGATCCTAAATCAGCAGATCCAAAATCTACCACTGCAAAAACAACTTTTGACAACTCTAAATCTGAACAAACATATACTACTTCAAAAACCACTCCTAAGAAAATAAAAATCAATAAGACTCAAGAAACTCAAACTGTAACTAAAAATATATGTGTAGAAAGACAAGATAAAACAACACAAACTATAGTTACCAAAGAATAATTGATTCAAATAAGTAAATCACAACCTACATTCAACATACAATCTGAAATTACAAAACTTAAAATACCAATTCCATTGACAGAATTGGTAAAACATGAATTGTATAAATCAACTATAACTGAAACATTAAACATAAATGATGGAGAAGATTCCATAAATATGAATGATGATCAGCCAGAGTTGATTTTTGGCCTAGATGTGAATGGAAAGCGTTTAGATGGAACAATTCCTCCATTTTACATTAGTTTAAATATTCATGATCAAATCCTACACAATGCAATGATAGATTTAGAAGCTTCACATAATTTAATGCCCAAAGCTATAATGGAAACTCTGAACTTGGACATCACAAGGCCCTATAAAGATTTATTTTCATTTGACTCAAGTAAAGTAAAATGCCTAGGTTTAATCAAAGATTTGTGTGTAACTTTAGTTCAATATCCTGGTAAGAGTATATCAATGGACATTGTAGTAGCTAATATCCCACCTAAATATGGAATGTTACTATCTCGCACATGGGGAGAAAAGTTACAAGGATCTCTACAATTGGACATGTCTAATACTACTATATCAATTTTTGGACAGCCTAAGAAGTTATATAGGGAAAAATTAATGAAATATATGGTAAGTAGTGCTGAAGGGTCAATAAATTACCCAATTTATACCACACCTACTGATATAGACTCTTTCATCCTATGTAATGCAGAAACTGATAATGAAATCAAGACTGAACTAAGAGAAGAAAAGAAAACACCAGACAATGATAATATTTCTCATGAATCTTTTTGGAATTTAGACTTTGATGGTTCAGTGAATAAATTATGAGTAGGAGTAGGAGTATGGATAGCTAATATAGAGAAAAATCATTCAGAACGCCATGCTTTCAGACTGAATTTCAAATGAACAAACAATATGGCTGAGTATGAAGCCGTCATTCTAGGACTCCAAATAATCATAAATTTAGGAGGTAAAAGAATAGAAATAATGGGAGACTCAGAATTGATTGTTAAACAAATTAAAGGTGCTTATTCTGTTTACAAACCTAGACTTAGCCGATATAGAGATACTATATTAGATTTGATTAATGATTTACTGGAATGTAATTTCTCTGCAATACCAAGAAGGAAAAACTTACAAGCACATTCTTTATAAACCTTTGCTAGTACTTGTAATTTACCTTTTTAGCCAAATCATATGTATACTACAGAATTAAAACACAGACCAATAATTCTATACAACCTCAAATATTGGCAAATTTCTCACAGGACCAACAAATTTATCATTTTTTGAATAATGAAGGTTAATTTCAGAACTGTAAGATAGACACTGATTATACCATAGATAAAGATTTAGATGCTAAAATTGATTTAAATAATGTATATGTAAATAAAATAAAGTTTGCTAAGCCCACTAGATTTAGTCAATCAGATATAGATAAATTAGAGAGAGTAGAAATTGATGATATAATTGATGAAGAATCTGAAATATTAAATCGCAAAAACAATTTCTTAACAAAAGGTTTAACTCCTTTAGAAGATATATTTGACTTCAATGATGTTGCTCTTGAGATTCAACAAGATGATGAGCTTAGTGAAAAGAGTTTCCTTAACTAAGTGGGCCGCATGCTATTTTTAGTGCAATTCTATTTTTAGACTATGTCTATTTTTAGACATGGTGATCATATTTCAGAAGTTGCAGGATGCTATTTGTGGATGGTTGATCAAGTTGGAAAAATAGATGAAATTCTATTTTTAGAATATTGGGTGAAGTCTATTTATAGATCGCTGATCTAAAAATAGATGCATGTCAATTATTATTAGCTCTTAGTAATAATAAAACTCTAAACAACAACTTATTCTCTTGGAGCAATTTGTTTCAGTGCACAGATGTGGCACATAAGTGGACTAAGGGAATTACGAAATTACCAAGGGTTTACTGGAGCTAATGCATGGAGGACTCAGTTAGAACTCAAGTGGCAGAGTTATGACATAGTTGGAAGAGTAGTTATGGAGTTGTATTCAGTTTAACTCAGTTAGACTCAGTTGAGCTAGTTGTATCTAGTCTAACTGAATGATACACTAGTGAGAGTAGAGTGAATTAATTAGTTAATTAATTCACAAATAATAACTCAATAATCAACTGAACAATATAGTAGTTAACTACAGTGCATGGCAGTTCCAGTGGAGACCCAGTGGAGAGATAGGTGAAAGGGAAATATGGGCTATCTGTTGTGACTATAGTGATGCATTGATTGCATCACAAACATATTGGAGTTGCCAATGAGAATTGCACAGTTAAGGCAAGAGTAATTTGAATTCATTCAGAGCTATTCTTCAGCAGGGATTGCGCAGTGGAGGCAGGCTAGCAGGGGGCAGAGATCGGTGCATGGATTTGCAAGATTGTTCTTGATTAGTGTATGACAATTGTACTATATTGAGAGCTTGATAAGCTTTGTATGAGGATTTTCATATGATCCCATGATACATAATATATAGTTGGGGTTTTCAGCTTTAGGCTTTCCCGGTTAAAAACAACTGTGTTATGTGCAATTGTTTTTATTTATGCTTTACATGTGTGTGCAATTAATTTTCCGCAAAATATTAACAGTGGAATGATTCAATATTTTGAAAGAAGTTAAATATTGTAAGAACATGTGAATCTAGGACATATGCATGCTTATTTCATATAATTTATACATGGTATCAGAGCATTGTTAATTGAATATTGCAATTGTGAAGTGAGTTTGTGCTAGTGGACAATTCAAATTTTCTATAGAAGATTCTTGGTGTAGAAGTTGAGTATACATTGAAATGGATTTCAATGGGTTGTGATTGGAGTATGCCCTTGATGGGAGCTTGAATTACATAGCCTGGAAGGACAGGATGGAGGTAGTGCTAGAGGATAATAGACTGAAGGAGTTCATCGATAGCGATGTTCCTAAACCGGGATCTAGCGATGCTGCATTACTTGACGCATGGCAAAAGAAGACAGAAAAGAAAAGAATAATTCTGTTGGAAGGTGTGAAGGACCATATTGTGTCTAGCCTTCATGGGAAATCCACTCCATTCTTAATGTGGAAGGCTTTGACAGATTTGTTCCAAAGCAGAAGTGACCAGAGGAAGTTGGTACTTAAAGAAAAGATCAGAAAAATAAAAATGGAGAAGGTCAAGGATGAATCGGGAAGTGTGGGGGTTACTGTTGATGATGAAGAATTGGTGAGTTTGGATCTCCTTGGGCTTCCAAAGCAGGATTTTTCCAAAGTGAAGTGTTTTCACTGTCACGAACATGGACATTTCGCCACTAACTGTCCATAGAAGAAGAACAACAAGAAGGTTGTTGGATTTGCAGCTAGAGAGGCCTTAGCCTCGAAATTTGAACTTGATTTATCCTTGGTCGCATTCTTGGTTTCAAGCTATATGGGATCGGTGTGGTATCTTGATAGTGGTTCGTCTTTCCATATGATGGGAGACAAAGAGTTGTTTAGTGACTTGGAGGAGAAGGACCTCCAGATGCATATAGAGATGGGCGACGATGGTCAGTACAGTGCGACTGGCGTTGGGACCATTACCTTTGAGAGGGAGTCCAGTAATCCATTCTTGTTGAAGAATGTTATGCATGTTCCAGGTTTGAAGAAGAACTTGGTCTCAGTCACAATGCTGGAAGACAAAGGTTATGATGTTTTTTTTAGTGAGGGAAAAGCCTTCCTTCGACATAAAACAATGGGTAAAACCAAGAAGATAGGGGCTTGAATTAAGAATCTCTACAAGCTGGAGGTAGATGGCTGTGTTGCAATGGTGGGCAAAGAAGAAGAAGTGGTGAGCCAGGATGAGGGCGAATTATGGCATAGGAGATTGGGCCATATTCACCATGGTGCTTTGAAGATTTGCAGCAGATTTCTACTGGACTTCCCAAGGGTACTCTTGTGTAGTCAGATCAATGCAAGGGATGTACTATGGGTAAGTTTGTGAAGACCACCTTTCATGATAAGGATAACCATGCTTCGGTGATTCTGGATAGAATTCACACAGACGTGTGTGGAACTTTCTTGGTTTCTTCAACAACAAAACATAGGTATTATGTTATATTTGTTGATGAATATTCTCGTAGATGCTGGATCTTCTTCATGCAGGAGAAGAGTGAAAAGTTCTCAAAGTTATTTGAGTTCAAATCATTGGTGGAGAAGGAGTCGGGGATGCAAGTGAAAGCTCTACGGAGCGATAATGGCAGTGAATACATCTCGGGTGAATTCAAAGACTTCTGTAGAAAAGAAGGAATTCGAAGAGAACTCATAGCGCCTCATAACCCACAGTAGAATGGTGTCGTGGAGAGAAAGAATAGAACGATCATGGGTGCTGCACAAGAGATGCTGCATGACCAGGGCCTACCGATGCACTTGTGGGCGGAAGCATGCAACACTACGGTTTATGTGCAAAACCGTTGTCCTCATAGAGTACTTGGCATGAGTACACTTGAAGAAGCTTTTACTGGTAAGAAGCCTGATATTTCTCATTTGAAGATTTTTGGCTCACTTGTTTACATTCATGTGACAAAGGATACCAGGAAGAAGCTGGAGCCGACTCCAGAAGTTGGGATATTTTTGGGGTACACAGAAACACCCCATAATTATCGTGTGTATTTACCAGACAGTCGGATGATTGTTGTGCGACGGGATATAAAATTAAATGAGGTGAAAGCCAATAAGTTGTCTCATGAGAGGGAGCTACACTTGCATGTGGAGGAGGAACTTCTTGTTCCCAAATATGAGCCTCTAGATGTGGATCAGCCACAGGAGGAGATTCATGGAGTGGAGGAGTCCACTCATGCAAAACCAAACATCAGACAAGGAAAAAAGCGTACCACAGAAGCTAAGAGACTGAAGCTTGATGTGGCACAGAATGTAGGAGTCCCTACATCATAGCGCAGACAGAGATAGTCACCTAACTTATTTAATGGATACATGGCTCTTATGAGCAAGTGTATAATGACAGAGCCATCTTCTTTCGAAGAAGTAGTGCAAGAGCCCACATGGGTAGATGCCATGGTGGAGGAGTATGACTCCATTGTAGAAACAATGCTTGGAAGATTGTTCCATGGCCGGTGGGAAAATTAGTTGTAGGATCAAGATGGATATACAAGGTAATGCAAGCTACTGATGGGAGTGTTGAGAAGTATAAGGGAAGATTTTTTACCTGAGGCTTCTCACAAATCGAGGGGATTAACTATGAAGAAACCTTAGCACCTGTCGCATGGTATTCTTCCATACGAACCATCCTTTCTCTCTCAGCGCAGATGGGTTGGCACATTCATCAGATGGATGTGAAGACTGCGTTCCTTAATGGGATCATTGAGGAAGAGGTGTACATTGAGCATCCTAAAGGATTTGAGATCTTCAGCAGTGAGTTGCATGTGTGTAGGCTCAAAAGAGCATTGTACGGGTTGAAACAAGCACCCCGTGCTTGGTACACTTGGATCAACAACTATTTCACTGGACTTGGCTTCACCAAGAGTGAGGCAGATGCATACCTGTACCAGATTATGGTGGAGGGTAAGCTTGTAATAATTTTACTTTATTTTGATGATTTAATACTAACAGGTGATGAGCAGTTGATACACTCATGCAAGGTAGATCTTGCAAAGGAGTTTGAGATGAAGGATTTGGGCCTCCTTCATTATTTCCTTGGATTGGAAATATGGCAGCGGGAAGGTGAACTGTTTGTGTCTCATGGCAACTATGCCCAGGAGATACTGGAGAAGTTTCACATGCAAGGCTGCAAGCCTATCGACACTCCTCTTCCAGGAAATTGGAAGAAATAGGATGGTACATCGACAGTGGTAGTGGATGCCACTGTTTATCGACAGTTGGTGGGTTTGCTCATGTATTTATTCAATACAAGACTGGATATATGCTATGCAGTAAACCAGCTTTCACAAGCGATGGTTAAGCCTACCAAGCTCTTTTGGAAGGCAGGCAAGCATGTCCTGAGATATCTCAGGGGCACATCTGAGTATGGTTTATGCTACAGACAGACAAATGAGGTGAATTTGCATGGCTTCATGGATGTAGATTGGGAAGGAAGACCAATAGACAGAAAGAGAACATTAGGAGGGATTTTCAGTATCAGATCTATAACAGTTTCTTGGTACGGCAAGAAACAAAGATCCGTGGCACTCAGTTCAACGGAAGCGGAATACATGGCAGCAAGTCAAGCTGCATGTGAGGCTATCTGGATGAGGAAGATTCTGGTTGTTTTGTTCTGTTCACATTTAGATCCCACAGTGATACATTGTGATAATCAGAGTTGCATTAAACTCTCGGTTAATCCTGTGTTTCATGATAGATCTAAAAATATTGATATCCAGTATCATCATATCAGATATTGTGTGCAGCGAAAGATCATGTTGCTTCAGTACATTTCTACGGAGGATCAGGATGCAAATATTCTGACGAAGGCGCTGACCGGGAGTAAATTCGAATACCATAGAGGTAGGATCGGGGGGAAGGATAATCCCTATATTGTTGAGAGGGAGTGTTGAGATTCAACAAGATGATGAGCTTAGTGAAAAGAGTCGCCTTCACTAAGTGGGCCCCTAGGCTATTTTTGGTGCAACTTTATTTTTAGACTATGTCTATTTTTAGACATGGTGATCATATTTCAGAAGTTGGAGGATGCTATTTGTGGATGGTTGATCAAGTTGGAAAAATAGATGAAATTATATTTTTAAAATGTTGGGTGAAGTCTATTTATAGATCGTTGATCTTAATAATAATCAGACTCTAAACAACAACTTATTCTCTTGGAGCACTTTGTTTCAGTGCACATATGTGGCACATCAGTGGACTGAGGGAATTACACAATTCCCAAGGGTTTAATAGAGCTAATGCATGGAGGACTCAGTTAGAACTCAAGTGGTAGAGTTATGACACAGTTGGAAGATTAGTTGTGGATTTGTATTCAATTTAACTCAGTTAGACTCAGTTGAGCTAGTTTTATCTAGTCTAACTAAATGATACACTAGTGAGAGTAGAGTTAATTAATTAGTTAATTAATTCACAAATAATAACTCATTAATCAACTGAACAATACAACAATTAACTACAATGCATGGCAGTTCCAGTGGAGACCGAATGGAGAGATAGGTGAAAGGGCAAGATGGACTATCTGTTGTGACTATAGTGATGCATTGATTGCATCACACACACATTGGAGTTGCCAATGAGGTTTGCGCAGTCAAGGCAAGAGTAATTTGAATTCATTCAGAGCTATTCTTCAGCAGGGATTGTGTAGTGGAGGCAGGCTAGTAGGGGGCAGAGATCGGTGCATGGATTTGCAAGATTGTTCCTGATTAGTGTATGACGATTGTACTCTACTAAGAGCTTGATAAGCTTTGTATGAGGATTGTAATATGATTACATGATACATAATATATAGTTGGGGTTTTCAACTTCAAGCTTTCTCAGTTAAAAACAACTGTGTTATGTGCGATTGTTTTTATTTATGATTTACATGTGTGTGTAATTAATTTTCCGCAAAATATTAAGAGTGGAATGATTTAGTATTTTGCAGGAAGTTAAATATTGTGAGATTAGGTGAATCTAGGACATATGCATTCTTAGTGCATATAATTTCTACAGTTGCTAGGAAACCCAAAATGGAGCCAGTTAGATTTGATATTGAAGAATGAAATATTGGTACAGAACTAAAACCCAAAATGATCAAAATTTCAAAAGCTTTACCTCCACAAGAAAAGGAAAAATATATTGCTCTTTTTAAGGAATTCCAAGAAGTTTTTTCTTGGATTTATGAGGACCTTAAATCCTATGACACCAGCATACTTCAACACCAAATCCCTATAAAAGAAGATCAAAAACCCTTTAGACAAAAGTTAAGAAGGATCAATCCTATGTTGATGCCTTTAATAAAAAAATAAGTGAAAAGAATGTATGATGCACAGATCATTGCACCAATCAGGTATTTTGATTGGGTTTCTAACCTAGTTCCAACAATAAAGAAAACATGAGAGATTATATTATGTGTCGACTTTAGAAATCTAAACAAAGTATCCTTAAAATATAATTACCATTTATCAAAAATGGACCATATCTTACAAAGGGTAGTTGGTTCTTCTAGGATTTCACTGTTAGTTGGTTTTTCAGGATACAACCAAATATTAGTTCAACTAGAGGATCAACCCAAAACAAATTTTAATACTCCTTAAGGCACTTTTATGTATGTAAAAATTCATTTTGGTTTAATGAATGCAGGGGAAACTTTTCAAAGAGCTATGGATATAGCCTTTGCAAAGGAAATTAAAGAATTCTTAGTAATTTACGTAGATGACATAACTGTATTTTCTAAAACTAATTATGAACACTTGGATCATCTCAGACAAGTTTTTATAAAATGCAGAAAGTTTGACATCTCATTAAATCTTAAGAAAAACTTATTTGGATTAGAATAAGGCAAGTTACTAGGACACATAATATCAAAAGAAGGAATCAGAATAGAACCTGCTAGGATAGAAACAATTCTTAACATCAGTCCACGAAGAAACATAAAAGAGTTACAAGAGTTAAGATTTATATCCAACTTAGCTGAGATAATTACAGAATTAAATAACATGCTAAAAAAAGATTCAGTTCTTAAATGGACTATTGAGGTCAAGCAGTCATTTGATTTTTTCAAACAGGCCTTAACCAAAACTCTATTCCTTATAAGTCCTGACTTTAAAAAGGATTTCATCATTTTTTCGTTTGCTTCAAAACACACCATTGCTGCAGTTTTACTGCAGAAAAATAGCCAGGGTTATAAACAACCCATAGCTTTCTTTAGCAGAACAATTAGAGATGCATCTTTGAAGTATAATATTATGGAGAAACAAGCCTTAGCTTTGGTAAAGGCCATTAAAGACTTCAGAGTTTACATTCTCTATTCTCACATCATTGCCTATGTCCCAAATGTTGTAGCAAAAGACATTCTTACTCAGGATGGTTCTGATGGAAGAAGAGGTAAGTGGATTTCCACTATCTTAGAATATGACATAGAGATAAAACCCACCAAGTTGATAAAAGGTCAAGGTTTCTCCAGATTAATGGATGAATCAAATTGCAATGTCCTAGACATAAATTTTGTTGCCCAAGTAGATGATCAGGAAGAGATGGTGACTTCAGAGATCAGTGCAACCTTTTTAGACTCAACATGGTATGTAGATATCATATTTGTATTACTAAACTTACAAGCTCATCCTGGTTTATCAAGAACAAAAGAAAGATTTCTAAAGCTTAAGGAAGTAAGATTTTGTATTCTAGACAATGTACTTTTTTGGAGAGATCGTAGTGGGATTTTATTAAATTGTTTGTTAAAAGAAGAAGCTGACAAAATACTAGAATAATTTCATGTAGGTGATTGTGGAGGACATATTTACTGGAAGACTACTACAAATAAGATCCTGAGAGCTGGTTTTTACTGGCCTACCTTGTTTGCTGATGGCAAAATATATGTGACCTCCTGTCATAAGTGCCAAATCTTTGAGGGTAAGAAAAAGCTGTTACCCTTGCCCTTGAAACCCATATCTACTGAAATTCCATTTCAACAATGGGGTTTTGACTTCATTGGAGAAATTCACCCCCCATCATTATCCCAACATAAGTGGATTCTGACAGCCACTGACTATTTTACCAAGTGGATTGAAGCCATACCATCAAGGCAAGCCACAGATACTGTCATTATCTCTTTCCTAGAAAGTGACATTCTTTCAAGATTTGGATGTCCCCAAAAGATAATTACTGACAATGAAGCAGCATTCAAATCCAAGAAAATTATTGACTTTTTCCACAAATACCATATTACCCTAGGCCATTCTACTGCATATTACCCTCAGGGTAATGGTCTAGTTGAATCCTCAAACAAGAGCCTTGTAAACATCATCAAAAACTTACTTGAAGATAATAAAAAGACTTAGAATAAGAAGTTAGTCAATGCCTTATGGGAAGATAGGCTTACTACCAAAAATTCCATTGGAACCTCCCCTTACCAACTTGTCTACGGAATGGATGATATATTTCCATCCTCCCCAGGTGTACCGGTGATGAAAATTATCCACGAATTACAAGTTGAAACAAATGACATTCAAAGAAGGATTAATCAAACTATTCACTTGCAAAAAATAAGGGAAGAAGTTTATATCAAGTCTCAAGTCATCCAGGATAAGATCAACTAAATTTTTGATAAAAAGAGTAAAGAAGATGATTTCTACATTGGAGATAAAATGTTAAATTGGGATTCAAGAAGGGAAGATAAAGGCAAACATGGAAAATTTGATTTTCTATGGAAAGAAACTTATGTCATTTATGGTTACAGAGGTAACAATGCTTTCTACCTAAAATAAATAGATTGGTGAGAGATTTCAGAAGGAGCAGTAGATGGCAGAATGTTGAAGCACTACTACTATCCTGAGTTAACAAATAGTTAGTTTCATTTATTTTGATCATTGTACGTATACATTGAAGATGTTTAGATTTGATTGGATGTTTTCCTAACAAAGTTGAAGCCCGAAGAGAAATCCCTAATCTTTGAGAGGTAAAAATCATAAGTATGAATAATTGCAGATATTAGAAGACATTTACAGGGTCATCGCAGTCAAAATTCAGAGCCTACTAGTCTCAAGTTCTTGACATTTCACCAGGAAATGACATCCCCAGGTGGAGCCACTATTAGTGTTGGGGAAAATACTGAGAGGGGGGGGGGGTGAATCAGTATTTAAGGCTGAACAATTTTTCTTTCCTTTCTCTTAAAAAAAACATATGTTATAGTACTGCATTCAACATGTATGTCCAGATATCTTATTATGTCTTTACTTAGAGAATTGCATCAGATAAGCATTAAGCATGAACAAAAATAAGAACAAACCATTAACCATGAATAACACATATGGACACCAGGATTTAAGGTGGAAACCCAATTCGGGAGAAAACCACCGCTGCTGTAATCTCACTCTTCAATATTTTATTATAGAGAAAACCTTTTACAATATATGTTGGTGCAGACTCATACCAGCACACAGGCACCCACCTGTAGAAGGCTACAACCTTCTCTCATTTACCAGCCTTTCCTGGAAGGGAGCTTCAACCCCCTGAACGTAACACCAGTTCCAAAATGAAGGCTTCAACCCTCAAACTCACCGGATTCATATGTTTTCTTCAGCATTCATGTGCTATCTCTTAATTGTTTCTTCATCCGTCATTCAAGACCGGAGGTTCATTCATATTTTTCAGCTAAGAACAAAGTTCCCCCATCTAGACATTCCTTCAAGAGATTCATTCATTCATCACCCTTATGCATGCACATGTTAGTCGATCTAATCATCGTATTTACAGGTGCACCCTTGATTCATATATATCAGGGGTTTATTCATGCAGATATCTCCAAAGGAGATTCGTTTTCTTATCAATACGTTCACACCCACGCATTCTTCATAATTCTCATTCCTTTATATAGTTTTCATCCTTATTAAAAACCATGGGTCAAAACTAATGGTATTCCTGGACGGTATTACCCTTACGTACCTTTATGATTTCTTTTAATTTATTTATCAATTTAAAGAAATTGATAATAAATATATTTATAAAGTTTTAACCCTTTGGACATTATAAAACATCCAATGCTTTCAAACAAATTAACCTTTGACCCCCAGGGCCCACAATTATAGTCAGAAGACCAATCAAATTCCGCTGCGTATGTCATCATTACGTCACTACGGCGGTTCTTGTGGTACGGAAGAAAATTTTTGGCTGGTGCCCCCGTACTTAATCTCCACCGTCGATTTCTGGTCAACGCTTGATTTCTTGTTCAACTACGGGGGTACCCCTTCTGAATTTTTTAAATCTTTATACTGCCCCCGTAATATTATTTTTAATTAAAAATTCAATGAACTTTTAATCCGGGCTTTATATATATATAAATCCAATGCTTTAGAATAGTTTAATATTAATAAAACTTTGACCCCTGGCCCACATATGCGCCCCTCTGTACCAAACTAAACTTCGTGCAGGTCCATTGCTCGATCACCGTTGGATCGCGAGCCTCCAAGATCGACAGATTTCGCTTGGGCAATTTGCACGGGCAATAACGCGCGATGGCACGTCGTACTGTGTTAATCTTCGCACACCTTTTTTAACCTTCGTGCATCTTCCACAAATAATTATCGTCCGATGACTCCCTTTCAGATCGACGACGCACAAGCAATTTCGCTGGCCATCCTGGGTCGATTGTTAACGTGCGAAGAACTATCATTATCGTGCGCTTGGCGGTTTTGCAGAGACACGTGTCAACATCTGTATGGAATTGCTTCCAATCCACGAAATACCACGTATCGACGAAAGGTGGTGCGGAATAACCCACGGTTTCGCTCCAACCTGCCATCACTGTTCCTCTCGGTCACGGTTCCGTCTAAGCACATGGTTCTGTCAAACTTATTGTTTAAACGATTAAAAACCCCGCTTCAATGTTTTATTTATATAATCGATTTATTCATGCTCTAGGTTCTATTACATAGACAACACCAAGACTCGTAGACCTTCCATACCTACACAGAGACAGAGGCGTATAATTCCACTGTCGATCGTATTGGTTCCTCGAACAACTTACAGAACCAGAGCACCATTAATCCCTCCATTATGCAGATTTACTTCACTGTGTCGTGACCTTAGCAACCTGATATCGTATACAACTTCACGAATCTCCTCCTTCCACAGAAGCGAGATGGTCTGAGCATCACTCTCATGCTTTTCACAATTCAAGCTGTCTATACGGGCATAATCCCAATTGTCAATAACACATGATTTCACCAATGTCCACAGAGACTCAAATATTCTACTGAATATATAAGTCATGGAGAGTTTAGAACCAATCCCTCATCACCATATATGAATGAATAAGAGTTTCACTCATTATTCTCAATTTGCCTCTGTATCTGGACAACTCTGCTTCAATTCCCTCCTTATCTCTGTAAATGCATTCTTCCTTTGTTCTTTGCTGTTGATCGTTGTTTTCTGCAACTTTGCTGTTCTTCTTTGTTGCCCATGCCTTTGCCAATTCCTTTGCCATCAATGACAATATTCCAACAATATCCCCCTTTGGCATTGATGGCAATACGCTTCCTTTGATGACCTGATAGACACCCTTTTTTTTGTTTCCTCCCCCTTTGACATCAATGGCAAAGATTTTGATCAAGAACGGTTGAACCGATAGTCCCATGCTCCCCCTGAGATCATGCTGCATCTTAAAACATAATATGACCAACAATTCATCCTTTTCACACGACCAATGCTCCCCCTGAGCCTATGCATTCAGAGATGCCCAACAGCTCCTCACAACCAGTTTAGTCATCTGTAATTAAGTCGACCGGATCCTCTGCATGGCAGAGACTACTCCCAGTTTCTTTCTGAGATATTCGAATGCTTCCCTGGGTAGAGGTTTTGGTAAATATATCAGAAACTTGTTCTTTGGAGGAAATATATTCTAATTTCACCTTTTGCTCAAGCACTTGTTCTCGTAAGAAGTGATACTTGATGGGAATGTGCTTGGTCTTAGAATGCATAACAGGATTCTTTGAGATACTGATGGCACTTGTATTATCACACATAATGGAGATAGGAGGTGAACATTTGATTTGAAAGTCTTGTAGGGTTTGCATCATCCAGAGAAGTTGAGTGCAACATGATGCTACAGCACCATATTCTTCTTCTGCTATAGATAAGGCAATGGAGCTCTGCTTCTTGCTAAACCAAGATACTAACCGGGGTCCCATAAAGAATGCACCACCACTAGTGCTTCTCCGATCATCAACACTTCCAGCCCAATCTGCATTAGTGTATGCATGAAGAGTAAGATCAGCCTTCTTTGGATACCATAGTCCAAAGTCTTGAGTTCCTTGTAGATATTTGAATATTCTTTTCACAGCCTGAAGATGAGACTCTTTTGGATTAGCCTGGAATCGTCCAACAATCCCAACTGCATGCATGATGTCTGGTCTTGTCCCAGTGAGATAAAGAAGACTTCCTATCATAGATCTGTATTCTGGTTGATTCACGATGGGGGAATCATCATTAGAGCTGAGATTACATCCAGTTATCATTGGTGTACTTATAGGTTTACAATCTTCCATGCCATACTTCTTCAGGATTTGCTTGAGGTATTTAGCTTGTGATAAGAATATGCCATCTGTTGCTTATTGCACTTGCAAGCCAAGAAAGAATGTTAGTTCCCCAAGTAATGACATTTCAAATTCTTGCTGCATATCAGAAGCAAATTTTTGACTCATAGACTCTCCATTACTTCCAAAAATGATATCATCAACATATACAACCACAATCAATAATTTTTCATTTTCAGTTTTTGTGTATAAGTTTCTATCAGCAGACCCCTTTGAAAATCCTTGTTGATGAAGATATTTGTCAAGACGATAGTACCATGCCCTTGGAGCTTGTTTGAGACCATATAGAGCCTTTTTAAGTCTACAAACAAGTTTTTCATCATTTCCCAAAATGAATCCCTCTGGTTGTTCTATATAAACTTCTTCTTCTAGATCACCATTGAGAAAAGTAGATTTAACATCCATTTGATAAAATTTGATTTTTTGGAAGCTTGAAAATGCAAGAAACATTCTTATGGCTTCAAGTCTGGCTATAGGAGCAAAGGTTTCTTCAAAGTCTATACCTTCTTGTTGAGCGTACCCTTTGCACACAAGTCTAGCTTTATTTCTTATAACATCCCCATTCTCATTTAACTTGTTTTTGAATATCCATATAGTTCCAATGCCATTTTTGTCATGAGGCCTTGATACTAACTCCCAAGTGTGATTCTTTTCAATTTGATCAAGCTCTTCATTCATGGCTTGAATCCAACATTCATCTTTGCTATCTTGACTGACACTGTGAGGTTCAACCATGGACAGAAATGCCAGATTGCTAGAAGATCCCACAAGAGTCCTTCTTGTTTGTACACCTGATTCCTTTTCTCCCAAAATTTGAGATTTTGGATGATTCTTTTGAACATATCTATATGGAGCCTTTTCAGACAACTCTTCTTCAGGTTCTTCACTGGGTGTACTGTTTGTATCATTACTGTTTGATGTAGAAGGATATGTGTCCTCATCATCTTCATCTGTTGTTTGCTTTTCTTCTTTTGGGGCTGTAGTAGACTCATCAATAACAACATCAATACATTCAACAATCTTTCGAAGTATTTTATTGTAACATTTATATGCCTTACTCCTAGAGGAGTAACCAAGAAATATTCCCTCATCAGCTCTGGGTTCAAACTTGCCAAGTTTTTCATCATTATTTTTGATAAAGCATTTGCTCCAAAAAATTCTAAAATGCTTTATAGTGGGAGGATTACCATACCAGAGTTCATATGGAGTTTTATCACTATTTACACGAACATGTGCTTTGTTGATAATGTTTGCTGCTGTATGTGCCGCTTCTCCCCAAAATGTGTCAGGTGTTCCGGAATCATCAAGAATAGCTCTAGCCATTTGTTGAATTGTTCTATTCATTCTCTCTGCAACACCATTCTGTTGTGGAGTGCCAGCTACAGAGAACTGTCTTTTTATGCCGTGTTGTTCACAGAATTCAAGAAATTATTTGGATGTATATTCTCCTCCTCGATCAGATCTAAGACACTTGATTTTTAATTCTAATTCATTCTCCACTAGTGCTTTGAAAATCTAAAATTTCTCAAATGCTTCATCTTTGTGTTTAAGCAGCCCAATCCAACACATTCTAGAGAAATCATCAATGAATAAGATATAGTATTCTTCACCACGTGGTGAATTTTTCCTCATAGGTACACATATGTCAGTATGAATGAGTTCAAGAGGCTTACTTGATGATCCTTCCTTGGCATTAAATTGTACTCTGGTTTGCTTACCGAATTGGCAAGATTTGCATATGATATTTTTAGGTAGAGTAATATTGGGAAGATCACAAACAACTTTAAGTCTGCTTGATTTGTTGATTTGAGAGAAGCTCAGATGCCCCAACCTTCTATGCCATAGCCAATTTTATGAAGATTTACTCAAATAACATTGTTCTTTGCAGTTCTTCAATATATACAGGTTGTTTGAAGTTCTTTTTCCTTTTATAATTGCTTTACCTGTATGAAAATCACGTACCACACATTCTTTTGAACTAAAGACAACTTCAGTTCCTTGATCACACATTTGACTTACACTTAACAAGTTATGCTTTAATCCATCCACATACATGACTTCATTAGCTTTCACCTTATCCTTTAGGAAAATAGACCCTTTACCTTTAATTACCGCAGGAGTATCATTTCCAAATGTAACATTCTTCTCCTTTTCTAGAGCACTATATGCAAGAATTTTGTCTTTATCACCTGTCATGTGTCTTGAGCATCCACTATCAATTTACCATTGGTTCTCTTCATCTTCTGCAAATAACGCTATGCCACAATTTTCAACCTGTAACTCCTTCTTTTTCCATAATTTGGATCTTGAAGGAACATGTTCTTTTGGCTGAACTTTTCTCCTGCATTCAGATTCTTCATGGCCAAAGTTATTGCAATAAGTGCATTCAACTTCATTTTGAAGAGCAGAAAATTTGTTATAAGTATTCTTCTTTGCTTCAATATTAGTGCTTTTCTTTCTTGCTTCTCTTGTCATAATAGTTTTATATGCTACACATTGAATAACTTTATGACCAAAATTGTGACATGAGAAACATTGTCCATTGAAGAAGAAATTTCTGCGATCATAAGATGAATTTATCTGTTGATTGGTGTTTCTTTGAAAGACATTCCTGTTAGAGTTTCTTGAATTGAAATGATCATGCTTTACCTGTAAAGATTCTTTTTTCCCTTGCTGAGTGGCAGCATGTTGTAAACCAGCTGTAACTGCTTTTAGATAATTTGGTGCTGATGCCTCAGAAGATTCTCCAATATATCCAAGACCTGTCTTTATGAGAGGAGAACATTGTACCTTGATAATCTCATCTAAGGTTTCAGACCCTTTAGCAAATCTAAGATTCAGAGTCTTTACTTTCCCAAGTTCTTTTCTTAGATCTACTACTTCACATTCTAATTTCTCATTGTGTTTCTCTTTATCTTCAAGCTGATTTTTCAGATTTTCTATGATTATTTTTCTCTCTTCTAAGCAAATTTTGAGTTTATTGTTTTCATTAAGAAAATCATTGTCTTCTAGAGCGTCCACAAAAGTATCCTCTTCTTCTCTAGATCCTTTTTCAAATGCCATAAGAAGTCTCAGATCTTGTTCACATTCTTCCTCATTATCAGATAACCCATCACTATCTTCATGAGTATAGTAACTCTTTTTAGAGCTAAAATGATTCTTATTCCTTCTTGCTACTTCCTTCCCCTTTTTATGTGTTTCTTTATAAGGACACTTGGCAGCATAATGACCAACTCTTCCACAATCAAAACATTTGAAAGGAAGCTTACCTCTGAATTGTCTTGTGCCAAGTTGAAGTTTCTTTACGAAGTTTATCTCATCTTCTTCTGAGATATATCCTGATCCTTCTGTTATTTTTACTTCCTTTCCTTTTGTAGAAGTTCTAAAGACTGCTTCTTTGACTTCAGATGGTCCTTCTCTTCTCGTTTCATATGCAGTTAGTATGCCATGAAGTTGTACCACAGTAAGATTTTGAAGATCCTGCTTTTCTTCAAGAGCTGAAACTTTTGACTCAAATTTTGCTGTTAGAGATCTTAAAATTTTCTCAACCAAAGTGGATTCGGTAATTGTTTCTCCTAGATTTCTCATGTGATTTACAATATCATCAAGACGTAGAAATAAATTTGCAATGCTTTCTTCATTAAGCATTTTAAGATTCTCATATTGGATTCTGAGAGTTTGAAGTTTAGCACTTTTTACCTTTGCATCACCTTCATAGCTTAGAATGATTTTCTCCCATATTTCCTTTGCTGTATTCAGCTGCATGACTTTGAAAATTTTTGATTCAGTTAGATTTCCTAATAGAGCATTGATTTCCTTTGCATTTGTTTCATAATTCTTTCTTTCCGTTGGATCTGTTGGTACTGAGGCTGGATATTGATATCCTCCTTCAACAATAGCCCATACATCTGCTCCAAGAGACTGAAGATAGGATCTCATCCTTGTTTTCCAAAATATTAAGTTGTTTCCGTTGAAGAGTGGAGGCCTGATAGATGCTGTTCCATCTTGATTGCTCATCTTGAATAATCTTCCTTCTAGCGGCTAAGCTTTATCAGAAGGACCTGCTCCGATACCAATTGTTGGGAAAAATACTGAGAGGGGGGGGTGAATCAGTATTTAAGGCTGAACAATTTTTCTTTCCTTTCTCTAAAAAAAAAAACATATGTTACAGTACTGCATTCAACATGTATGTCCAGATATCTTATTATGTCTTTACTTAGAGAATTGCATCAGATAAGCATTAAGAATGAACAGAAATCAGAACAAACCATTAACCATGAATAACACATATGGACACCAGGATTTAAGGTGGAAACCCAATTCGGGAGAAAACCACCGCTGCTGTAATCTCACTCTTCAATATTTTATTATAAAGAAAACCTTTTACAATATATGCTGGTGCAGACTCATACCAGCACGCAGGCACCCACCTGCAGAAGGCTACAACCTTCTCTCATTTACCAGCCTTTCCTGGAAGGGAGCTTCAACCCCCTGAACGTAACACCAGTTTCTACTGGCATAAAACTTCTACTTCCAAAATGAAGGCTTCACCCCTCAGACTCACCAGATTCATATGTTTTCTTCAGCAGTCATGCGCTAGCTCTTCATTGTTTCTTCGTTCGTCGTTCAAGACCAGAGGTTCATTCAGATTTTTCAGTTAAGAACAGAGTTCCCCCATCCAGACATTCCTTCAAGAGCTTCATTCATTCACCACCCTTATGCATGCACATTTTAGTTGATCTGATCATCATATTTACAGGTGCACACCTGATTCAGATATATCAGGGGTTTATTCATACAGATATCTCCAAAGGAGATTCGTTTTCTTATCAATCCTTTCACGCACGCACATTCTTCATAATTCTCATTCCTTTATATAGTTTTCGTCCTTATTAAAAACCATGGGTCAAAACTAATGGTATTCCTGGACGGTATTACCCTTACGTACCTCTATGATTTCTTTTAATTTATTTATCAATTTAAAGAAATTGATAAATAAATATATTTATAAATTTTTAACCCTTCATACATTATAAAACATCTAATTCTTTCAAAAAAATTAACCTTTGACCCCCAGGGCCGCCAATTATAGTAAGAAGACCAATCAAATTCCGTTGCGTATGTCATCATTACGTCACTACGGGGGTTCTTGTGGTACGGAAGAAAATTTTTGGCTGGTGCCCCTGTACTTAATCTCCACCATCGATTTCCGATCAACGCTTGATTGCTTGTTCAACTACGGGGGTACCCCTTCTGAATTTTTAAATCTTTATACTGCCCCCGTAATATTATTTTTAATTAAAAATTCAATGAACTTTTAATCGAGGCTTTATATATAAATCCATTGCTTTTAAATAGTTTAATATTAATAAAACTTTGACCCCTGGCCCACATATGCGCCCCTTCGTACCAAACTAAACTTCGTGCAAGTCCATTGCCCGATCACCGTTGGATCATGAGCCTCCAAGATCGACGGATTTTGCTTGGGAAATTTGCACGGGAAATAACATGCGATGGCACGTAGTACTGTGTTAATCTTCGCACACCTTTTTTAAACTTCGCGCATCTTCCACAAATAATGACCGTCTGATGACTCCCTTTCAGATCGACGACGCACAAGCAATTTCGCTGGCCATCCTGGGTCGATTGTTAACGTGTGAAGGACTATCATTATCGTGCGCTTGGCGGTTTTGCAGAGACGCGTGTCAACATTTGTATGGAATCGCTGCCAATCCACGAAATACCACATATCGACGAAAGGTGGTGTGGAATAACCCACGGTTTCGCTCCAACCCACCGTCACTGTTCCTTTTGGTCACGGTTCCGTCAAACTTATTGTTTAAACGATTAAAGAAAAAAACCCCGCTTCAGTGTTTTCTTTATATAATCGATTTATTCATGCTCTAGGTTCTATTACATAGACAACGCCGAGACTCATAGACCTTCCATACCTACACAGAGGCAGAGGCATATAATTCCACTGTCGATCGTATTGGTTCCTCGAACAACTTACAGAACCAGAGCACCATTAATCCCTCCATTATGCAGATTTACTTCACTGTGCCGTGACCTTAGCAACCTGAAATCGTATACAACTTCATGAATCTCCTCCTTCCATAGAAGCGAGATGGTCTGAGCATCACTCTCATGCTTTTCACAATTCAAGCTGTCTATACGAGCATAATCGCAACTGTCAATAACACATGATTTCACCAATGTCCACAGAGACTCAAATATTCTACTGAATATATAAGTCATGGAGAGTTTAGAACCAATCCCTCATCACCATATACGAATGAATAAGAGTTTCACTCATTCTTCTCAATTTGCCTCTACCTCTGGACAACTCTGCTTCAATTCCCTGCTTATCTCTGTAAATGCATTCTTCCTTTGTTATTTGCTGCTGATCGTTGTTTTCTGCAACTTTGTGTTCTTCTTTGTTGCCCATGCCTTTGCCAATTCCTTTGCCATCAATGAAAATATTCCAACAGAGCATTCAAATAATAAGCCAGATAAGGTTTGTCATTGACAGGCCTAAAACCATGTAGTGCAGCTAATTCCTCAAAAACATGTTTTGTCTGTCCTTCAGGGAGTTCGTAAATAGCTTTGTAGTCTGAAGCAGGGTACCATGCAATAGGGCTGCGGAACCTACATCCTAACCAGAATGGTCCATCTTTTAAAACGAGATGGCTATAGGAAATCAACTAGTCTGCAGCTAGCCCAAAGTTTCTATAATTAAATGGTTCCCTATTTTTCACATTCTTATTGGAGGTTCTCCACCGGAACTTAGTTGCTATATAATCTTGGTTTCTAATGGATAAGAAATAATTTGTTCCATGCAATATAATTGATTTGTGGACAAGCCCCAAGGCTTGGGTAATGCCTTCCTTAGTCATCAATCTTTTCTGCCTAGGCCAAAATTGAAGTGGGTTCTGAGGTTCACTCCTGACCCATAGATCTAATTCATTTTCCTGCCTTTGAAAGGCGTTATAGGCTTTAAGCCACTTTAATTGATTTACAGCAAAGGAAATGAATGCCTGAAATTGAAAATCTCCAAAAAAAGGGCTAGGGTTTGATTCAAATTCATTTTCAAGTATTAGATTATGCAAGTAAAATTCACACAAAAGGCGCTGTACTTTGTTGCCATAAATTTTGCAACATGATACAAAGTCGTCTATAGTTTTTAGCTCTATGGATTTCCCTGCCCTAACTGCCTTGATCTTTAGTTGTAAATATCTTTCTAGTAAAAACAAAGCATATTTTTTGGCCGGGCATCTACAGGCTAAGACATCAATATACAAGGAGCAGAGAGTGTACATTTGATTGTAGGCTAGTTTTAGTTGGTTCATTACCTTATCAGCCTTTTTCTCTGCTTTCTGACATTTTTCATGAGCTTCAGCTTCTGCTTCATGAATAATTCTCATTTGTTTCTGCAATTCCTAATATTTATTTCTTGGGACAGTGTCTTCCTCCAATCTCTACCTTTCTATTTGGGCCTGTGCCAACTCTTCTTGGAGTCTGGCCAGTGGCGGATCACTAAAAGTGTGCTGACTACTAGATTTCATATTTTCACTTGAAACAGTTTCCTCTGGAACAACTTCTGTTGGAACGGCCATTTTCTGCTCCGCATCCTCATAATTAGGCTTAGGTATGGTTTCTTCTGTAACTTGGGGGTTCCTATTAGTGGTCACCTTTCTCTTTTTCGAAAGTCTTTTGGTAGCAATGCTTCTTCTCTTAGGGGCTCGCTTAGGCATCTGTTTCATTCTCAGAACCCTAATGGTTTGCCTGAGCTGTTCTACTAGTTTATGAAGCTTTATTCATTGCCTGTGAAGCTTCTCAATCTCAGTTGTTTTCCTCCTCTTTCTTAATGGAACAACTGTTGGAAATGTTGTCATTGATGGCAAAGGAAGTGGCACAAAGGAGAATCTGAATAGAAACAAGGAAAAGAGAGAAGCAAGGAGCAGCATTAGACAAGAAGCAGCAGAGAGGAAGCAAGGCAGATAAGGTATTGAGGCAGTAGACAACGCAGAGACAGTGAAGAGAAGTAGAATGCATAATTGAAGCAGAATTGTCCAGAGATAGAGTAGGATAAAAAGGCCATCATTTTCCGTAAACTTCATAAACCCTACGGCAAGGATTCGAAATTAAAGATTTAGTGTATAAATTGAAGGAATTAATGGTTGCAGAGATATGATGAATGGAGCAAAGATTATAATTGCGATGGACCATAGTACAGTAATCAGCTTGCGGAATCAAGAACTTGAATGTGCAGTTAGAAGTGGAACTGCGACATGATAGAACTCTAAACTTAGCAATGGAACTGTAATAAAAGGAAAAACATTAAAGCGCAACTTAATTATAATAATACATTGAAAAGGTGACGGAACCCTGTGTGGAAGAATGGAACCATGACCGAGTGAACAATGAAGGTGGTTTATGGTTTTCATCGCACCACCTATGCGGAGCAAGCGGTATTTGAGGAGTTGGGAGTGATTCCATAAATCATTCGACACGTGGCAAGGAGACCCATGGAAAAATGATTGTCACTGTGTGCCATCGCGCGTTATAATTCGACCCAGGATGCCCAGTGATATTGTTGTGCGCCGTTGATCTGGAGGGAAGCCATCGGATGGTGGTCATTTGATAAAGCTGCGCGGAGGTTAAACAAGGTACGGCGGGCCATCGCACATTAACGTTCGACATTGGAGGTCGAGCGATATGCATATACGTCGTTGATATGGAAGCTTGCTAATCTAACGGTGATCGGACGATGGACTTGCACGAAATTTATTTATCGTACCATGCGCATATTGGATTGGCTATTAACTATATTTGTGGGCTCGGGGTCAAAGGTTTATCATATTTTTTAAATGCGAAGGGTTAACCTTAATCCTAAAGTTAAGTTCTAAAGTATTAAATTAATTATTTAATTACCAAGATCAATGGAACAGTGAGAATTATGGAGACCCCGCTGGATTATCTATTTTGACCCCGTATAGGAATACCATTAGTAATTGAATGGTTTTGACCCATGGTTTTAATATAGGCGAAAACTATATAAAGAGATGAGAGTTATAGTACGGGGTGTGCATGTGTAAGGGTCGTGAATGAATAAATTTTTCTAAGGAATATCTCCATGGGCGAACTCTGTTCTTAACTGATAAATCTGAATCTACGATGCACCCATGGACATAATGATCTAACGATGATGAATCTCTGGTTTGAACGATGGATGAAATCATGAAGAACATGTGTGAGTATATTGAATGAATAAATCTGGTGGCATGCAAGGTATGACATGTGGACACTGGTGGATCCAGTGTGAAAATTGATGAAACGTGGTCCGCAGTGGTGCTGAGGGTCGAAGCCTTCAGTGAGGGGGTTGTAGCTCCCTTCCAGTGGTAGCTGGTAAACGAGAACAGGGGGTTGTAGCTCCCTTCCAGGAAAGGATGGTAAACGAGAGAAGGTTGTAGCCTTCTGCAGGTGGGTGACTGCATGCTGGTATAAGTCTGCGCCAGCATAAAATTGTAAGAAATTTTCTTTATAATAAATATTGAAGACTGAGATAACAGCAACGGTCGTTTTCTCCCGAATTGGGTTTCCACCTTAAATCCTGGTGTTCATATGTGTTGCTTATATATGATGGTTTGTTCTGTTATTTATGTTCATGCTTACTACTTATCTAATGAACAGATGATGCAATGATATAAGTAAAGATATAATAAGATCTCTGGACATACAAGTTGGATGCAGTAATGTAATAGATGGTTTTAAGAGAAAGAAAAAGTAAAAAATTGTCAGTCAGCTCAAAATAATGATTCACCCCCCCTCTCAGTATTTTTCCCAACAATTGGTATCAGAGCAGGTCCTTCTGAAAAATCTTAGTCGCTAGAAGGAAGATAAAGCAAGATGAGAAATCAAGATGGAACAACATCTATCAGGCCTCTGCTCTTTAACGGAAATAATTTAATCTTCTGGAAAACAAGGATGAGATCCTATCTTCAGTCTCTGGGAGCAAAGGTATGGGCAATTGTTGAAGGAAGATATCAATATCCAGCTGCAGTACCAATAGATCCGACGAAAAGAAAGAATTATGAAACAAATGCAAAGGCGGTCAATGCTCTATTGGGAAGTCTAACTGAATCATAATTTTTCAAATTCATGCAACTGAATACAGAAAAGGAAATATGGGACAAAATCATTCTAAGTTATGAAGGTGATGCAAAGGTAAAAAGTGCTAAACTCCAAACTCTCAGAATTCAATATGAGAATCTAGAAATGGATAATGAGGAGAGCATTGCCAATTTCTTTTTACGTCTTGATGATATTGTAAATCGTATGAGAAATATGGGAGAAACAATATTCAAATCTACTTTGGTTGAGAAAGTCGTAAGATCACTAACGACAAAATTTGAGTCAAAAGTTTCTTCTCTTGAAAAAAAGCAGGATCTTCAAAATCTTACTGTGGTGCAACTTCATGGCATACTAATTGCATATGAAATGAGAAAAGGAGGACCATCTGAAGTCAAAGAAGTAGTCTTTAGAACTTCTACAAAAGGGAAGGAAGTAAAAAAAACATAAGGATCAGGATATATCTCAGAAGAAGATGAGATAAATTTTGTAAAGAAACTTCAACTTGGCACAGGACGGTTCAGAGGTAAGTTTCCTTTCAAATGTTTTGATTGTGGAAGAGTTGGTCATTATGCTGCTAAGTGTCCTTATAAAGAAACACAAAAAAAGGGGAATGAAGTAGCAAGAAGGAATGAGAATCGTTTTAGTACTATAAAGAGTTACTATACTCATGAAGAGAGTGATGGGTTATCTGATAGTGAGGAAGAATGTGAACAAGATCTTATACTTCTCATGGCATTTGAAAAGGAATCTAGAGAAGAAAAGGATACGTTTGTGGATGGTCAAGAAGACAGTGATTTTCTTGATGAAAACAATAAACTCAAAATTTTCTTAGAAGAGAGTAAAATAACCATAGAAACTCTGAAAAATCAGCTTGAAGAAAAAGAGAAACACAATGAGAAATTAGAGTGTAAAGTAGTAAGTCTAAGAAAATAACTTGAGAAAGTAAAGACTCTGAATCTTAGATTTGCTAAAGGATCTGAAACCTTAGATGAGATTATCAAGGTACAACGTTCTCCTCTTATAAATACAGGTCTTGGATATATCAAAGAATCTTCTTAGGCTTCAGCACCAAATTATCTAAAAGCGGTTACAGCTGGTTTACAACATGCTTCCACTCAGCAAGGGAATAAAGAATCTTTAGAGGTAAAGCATGATCATCTCAATTCAAATAATCATAATAGGAATGTCTTTCAAAGAAACACCAATCAACAGGTAAATTCAAGTAGAAGATTTTATGATCGCAGAAATTTCTTCTTCAATGGACAATGTTTATCATGTCACAATTTTGGTCATAAAGCTATTCAATGTGTTGCATATAAAACCATCATGACAAGAGAAGCAAGAAATAAAAGGATTGATATTGAAACAAAGAATAATTCTTATAACAACTTTTCTCCTCTTTAAAATGAAGGTGAATGTGCTTATTGCAATAAATTTGGGCATGAAGAATTAGAATGTAGGAGAAAAGTTCAGCCGAAAGAACATGTTCCTTCAAGCTCCAAAGTATGGAAAAAGAAGGAATTACAGGTTTAAAATTGTGGCATAGCGTTATTTGCAGAAGATGAAGAAAACCAATGGTACATTGATAGTGGATGCTCAAGACACATTACAGGTGACAAAAACAAACTTCTAGCATATAGTGCTTTAGAAAAAGAAAAGAATGTTACATTTGGAAATGATACTCCCGCGGTCATTAAGGGAAAAGGGTCTTTTTTTCTAAAAGAAAAGGTGAAAGCTAATGAATTTATGTATGTGGATGGATTAAAGCATAACCTGTTAAGTGTAAGTCAAATGTGTGATCAAGGAACTGAAGTTGTATTTAGTTCAAAAGAATGTGTGGTATGTGATCTTGATACAGGTAAAGCAATTATAAAAGGAAAAAGAACTCCAAGAAACCTGTATGTATTGAAGAACTGCAAAGAACAATGTTACTTGAGTAAATCTTCAGAAAAATGGCTATGGCATAGAAGGTTGGGGCATCTGAGCTTCTCTCAAATCAACAAATCAAGCAGACTTAAAGCTGTTCGTGATCTTCCCAATATTACTCTAACTGAAAATATCATATGCAAATCTTGCCAATTCGGTAAGCAAACCAGAGTACAATTTAATGCCAAGGAAGGATCATCAAGTAAGCCTCTTGAACTCATTCATACTGACATATGTGGACCTATGAGGAAAAATTCACCACGTGGTGAAAAATACTATATCTTATTCATTGATGATTTCTCTAGAATGTGTTGGATTGGGTTGCTTAAACACAAAGATGAAGCATTTGAGAAATTTCAGATATTCAAAGCACTAGTTGAGAATGAATTAGATCTAAAAATTAAGTTCCTCAGATCTGATCAAGGAGGAGAATATACATCAGATGAATTCCTTGAATTTTGTGAACAACATGGCATAAAAAGACAGTTCTCTATAGTTGGCACTCCACAACAAAATGGTGTTGCAGAAAGAATGAATAGAACAGTTCAACAAATGGCTAGAGAAATGATTGATGATTCTGGAACACCTGACACATTTTGGGGAGAAGCAGCACATACAGCAGTAAACATTCTCAACAAGGCACATGTTCGTGTAAATAGTGATAAAACTCCATATGAACTCTGGTATGGTAATCCTCCTACTATAAATAATTTTAGAATTTTTGGAAGAAAATGCTTTATCAAAAATAATGATGAAAAAATTGGCAAGTTTGAACCCAGAGCAGATGAAGGAATATTTCTTGGTTACTCCTCTAGGAGTAAAGCATATAAATGTTACAATAAAAGACTTTGAAAGATTGTTGAATGTATTGATGTTGTTATTGATGAGTCTCCTGCAGCTCCAAAAGAAGAAAAACAAACAACAAATGAAGATGATGATGACATATATCCTTCTATATCAAATAAGGATAATATAGAAAGTAAACCCAATGAAGAATCCGAAGATGATTTGTTTGAAAAGGCTCCATCGAGATATGTTCAAAAGAATCATCCAGAAATCTCAAATTTTGGGAGAAAAGTGATCAGGTGTACAAACAAGAAGGAATCTTGTGGGATCTTCTAGCAATCTGGCATTTCTGTCCACTATTGCACCTCACAATGTCAGTCAAGCTAGCAAATATGAATGTTGGATTCAAGCCATGAATGAAGAACTTGATCAAATTGAAAAGAATCACACTTGGGAATTAGTACCAAGACCTCATGACAAAAATATCATTGGAACTAAATGGATATTCAAAAACAAGTTAAATGAGAATGGGGATGTTATAAGAAATAAAGCTAGACTTGTTTGCAAGGGGTATGCTCAACAAGAAGGTATAGACTTTGAAGAAAATTTTTCTCCTGTAGCCTGACTTGTGGCCATAAGAATGTTTCTTGCTTTTTCAAGCTTCCAAAAAATCAAAGTTTATCAAATGGATGTTAAATCTACTTTTCTCAATGGTGATCTAGAAGAAGAAGTTTATATAGAACAGCCAGAAGGATTCATTTTGGGAAATGATGAAAAACTTGTTTTTAGACTTAAAAAGGCTCTATATGGTCTCAAACAAGCTCCAAGGGCATGGTACTATCGTCTTGACAAATATCTTCATCAACAAGGATTTTCAAAAGGGTCTGCTGATAGCAACGTATACACAAAAACTGAAAATGACAAACTATTGATTGTGGTTGTATATGTTGATAATATCATTTTTGGAAGTAATGAAGAGTCTATGAGTCAGAAATTTGCTTCTGATATGAAGCAAGAATTTGAAATGTCTTTACTTGGGGAACTAACATTATTTCTTGGCTTGCAAGTGCAACAAGCAACAGATGGCATATTCTTATCACAAGAAAAATACCTCAAGCAAATCCTGAAGAAGTATGGCATGGAAGATTGCAAACCTGTAAGGACACCAATGATAACCGAATGTAATCTCAGTTCTAATGATGATTCTCCCATGGTGAATCAACCAAAATACAGATCTATGATGGGAATTCTACTTTATCTCACTGGGACAAGACCAGACATCATGCATGTAGTAGGGATTGTTGGACGATTCCAAACTAATCCAAAAGAGTCTCATCTTCAGGCTGTGAAAAGAATATTCAAATATCTACAAGGAACTCAAGACTTTGGACTATGGTATCCAAAGAATGCTGATCTTACTCTTCATGCATACACTGATGCAGATTAGGCTGGAAGTGTTGATAATCGGAAAAGCACTAGTGGTGGTGCATTCTATATGGGTCCCCGATTAGTATCTTGGTTTAGCAAGAAGAAAATCTCTATTGCCTTATCTACAGCAAAAAAATAATATGTGGCTGCCGCATCATGTTGCACTGAACTTCTCTGGATGATGCAAACCTTACAAGACTTTCAAATCAAATGTTCACCTCCTATCTCCATTATGTGTGAAAATACAAGTGCCATAAATATCTCAAAGATTCCTATTATGCATTCCAAGACCAAGCACATTCCCATCAAATATCACTTCTTACGTGAACAAGTGCTTGAACAAAAGGTGAAATTGGAGTATGTTCCCTCCAAAGAACAAGTTGCTGATATATTTACCAAACCTCTACCGAGGGAAGCATTCGAATATCTCAGACAGAAATTGGGAGTAGTCTCCGCCATGCAGAGGATCAGATCTACTTAAATACAAAAGATTAAATTGGTTGTGAGGTGTTGTTAGGCATCTCTGAATGCACAGGCTAAGGGGGAGCATTGGTCATATGAAAAGGATGCATTTTTGGTCATATTATGTTTGAAGATGCAGCATGATCTCAGGGGGAGCATGATATTGTCAGTTCAAAGGATCTTGATCAAACTCTTTGCCATTGATGTCAAAGGGGGAGGAAAAGCAACAAAGGGCTTCTATAAGACAAACAGAGGAAGAGTATTTCCATCAATGCCAAAGGGGGAGATTGTTGGAAATGCTGTCATTGATGGCAAATGAAGTGGCACGAAGGAGCATATGAAAAAAAACAAGGCAAATAGAGAAGCAAGGAGCAACATTATACAAGAAGCAGCAGAGAGGAAGCAAGGCAGATACGGTATTGAGGCAGCAGAAAACACAGAGACAGTGAAGAGAAGTAGAATGTATAATTGAAGCAAAACTGTCTAGAGACAGAGTAGGAGAAAAAGGCCATCATTTTCCATAAACTTCATAAATCTTGTGGCAAGGATTCGAAATTAAATATTTAGTGTATAAATTGAAGGAATTAATGGTTGCAGAGATATGATGAATGGAGCAAAGATTATAATTGCGATGGACCATAGTACAGTAATCAACTTGCGGAATCAAGAACTTGAATGTGAAGTTAGAAGCGTAACTGTGACAGGATAGAACTCTAAACTTAGCAATGGAACTGTAGTAAAAGGCAAAGCATTAAAGCGCAACTTAATTATAATAATACATTGAAAAGGTGACGAAACCTTGCGTGGAAGAATGGAACCATGACCAAGTGAACAGTGAAGGTGGTTTATGGTTTTCATCGCACCACCTATGCGGAGTAAGCGGTATTTGAGGAGTTGGGAGCGATTCCATAAATCATTCCAAACGTGGCAAGGAGACCCACATAAAACCGCTTGTCACTGTGCGCCATCTCGCGTTATAGTTCGACCCAGGATGCCCAGCGATATTGTTGTGCACTGTTGATCTGGAGGGAAGCCATCGGATGGTGGTCATTTGATAAAGCTGCGCAGAGGGTAACCAAGGTACAGCGGGCCATCGCACATTAACGTTCGCCATCGGAGGTCGAGCGATATGCATATACGTCGTTGATCTGGAAGCTTTCTAATATAATGGTGATCGGATGCTGGACTTGAACAAAATTTACTTATGGTACCGTGCCCATATTGGATTGGCTATTGACTATATTTGTGGGCCCGGGGTCAAAGGTTTATCATATTGTTTAAATGCGAAGGGTTAACCTTAATCCTAAAGTTAAGTTCTAAAGTATTAAATTAATTATTTAATTACCAAGATCAATGGAACAGTGAGAGTTATGGAGACCCCGCTGGATTATCTATTTTGACCCCGTCCAGGAATACCATTAGTAATTGAATGGTTTTGACCCATGGTTTTAATATAGGCGAAAACTATATAAAGAGATGAGAATTATAGTACGGGGTGTGCATGTGTAAGGGTCGTGAATGAATAAATTTTTCTAAGGAATATCTGCATGGGCGAACTCTGTTCTTAACTGACAAATCTGAATCTACGATGCACCCATGGACATAATGATCTGACGATGATGAATCTCTGGTTTGAACGATGGATGAAATCATGAAGAACAGGTGTGAGTATACTGAATGAATAAATCTGATGGCATGCAAGGTATGACGTGTGGAAACTGGTGGATCCAGTGTGAAAATTGATGAAACATGGTCCGCAGTGGTTCTGAGGGTCGAAGCCTTCAGTGAGGGGGTTGTAGCTCCCTTCCAGTGGTAGCTGGTAAAAGAGAACAGGGGGTTGTAGCTCCCTTCCAGGAAAGGCTGGTAAACAATAGAAGGTTGTAGCCTTCTGTAGGTGGGTGCTTGCATGCTGGTATAAGTCTGCGCCATCATAAAATTGTAAGAAATTTTCTTTATAATAAATATTGAAGACTGAGATAAAAACAGTGGTGGTTTTCTCCCGAATTGGGTTTCCACCTTAAATCCTGGTGTTCATATGTGTTTCTTATATTTGATGGTTTTTTCTGTTATTTTTGTTCATGCTTACTGCTTATCTGATGAATAGATGATGCAATGATCTAAGTAAAGACATAATAAGATCTCTGGACATACAAGTTGGATGCAGTAATGTAACAGATGGTTTTAAGAGAAAGAAAAAGTAAAAAATTGTCAGTCAGCTCAAAATACTGATTCACCCCCCCTCTCAGTATTTTTCCCAACAACAGCCACTCGTTTATCTAAACCCGTTTGCTAAACAGGGTTTTGGTCTATATCAGTCATGCCTTTAGTTAAATTCTCTTCTTGATCTTCTTCTTGGGTTTCTTCTTCCACATTCATATGCCCTTGGTTAAATTCTTTTGGAATCATATTCTCAATTGACTCTGCAATCTCCTGGGGGCTTCCAAGTTGAGATATTGCTTCGGTGTTCTCTTTCTCCTGTTCACGCCTCTCAGGAGAAGCAACCCTAGCTTCGCTAGGGTTTGTTGTTTCATTCAGCATTTCTCCAGCTGTTTCTTTATCGTTAGCAGAGTACTCTGGTAGTTGATTAATATCAATATTAAGGTCCAAAGAGCTATGAGGCTATGCATAATCACTCATATTGGCCAAAATCTGGGCCAATTGGTCTTCCTTTAAAGGGCTTGCGATAGCATTTTCGAGAGGCTTTGTTCCTTCTTTATCGCTGCTATGATGACCTTCGTCCTCCTCACAGGTATGATAGCTTCTTCCTCCTCATCCAAATATCGAATATCTCCTTCAATTTATTCTTCCTCAGCATTTCCTTCAATTTCTTCTTCCTCATTATTTCCCTCCTCTGCACTGGATTGTTTTTCACTACCGTTGTGGAAACTTATTTCTTCTTCGTCTGAGTGGCGAATTTCTCCTTCCAATTCCTGTTCTTCATCGGTGTAGGGGCTTGCTCCCTCAAATTTTGGATGTTGTTCATCCTCTGAGCTATGCAATTCTAGGGGCTGGCTACTTCTGCCCGGAAGTCCTTCCACCATCCTCCCACGTTGTTTTGAACGGAGGGACTGTTTGTGAGTATATGGCTAAGCTATTGAGCTGGCCATCCTCTTCTATTTTGGAGCAGGTAAATCTAACCCTCCGTCAATGGAGAAGATAAACTCTTCCCAGATGGTCTGTTGCTGGGCGAGGCTACGACTCACTATTAATCGAATTAGAAAATGGTGGCTGACCACCATATCTGCATGTTGAGCTTTTCTTATGCCACGAGCAATATCATGCAACAAAGAATTTAAAAATGCAGGAAAATTAATGGTGCATTTCTATTTTAATACAGCCAGTAGCTTAAGGTGGCGAGGTCTTACCACATCTTTTCTTCCGTCGCATGTTATATAAGCCTGCACAATCTTGGCCAACTCTGTCCATGGTTCTCCTAATGATGTTGGTTGAACTCCTTTGCCCTTGACAACTAATGTCTGTCCGTCATCTTGAAAAATATTCATGGCTTCTCGAATCCTAATCTTTTTCTGAGTCCAAATAGTCCCTTGTGCTGGGATGCCAGACACCTCTGCAATTATTTTGTCAGATACAACTATCTATCTTCCTCTAACCATGGAGGATCCTTCCTGTAAGTTCTGTAAAAATTCAGTGGCCACTGCTTCATGGGGTTGTTGCATCCTCATGAAATATGTAATCCACCCCATTCTTTCTAAAATTGCTCGTGCAGCATTAGAAACGATCAGCACCTATGGTTCACTGTGAATTGGCCATCCTCCCATCGTCTCTGCACTCTGTTGGTTTTTCTCAACACACAGTAATCACAATGGAACAACACAACACAGTGAATTGGAATAATGCCGTTGAAAATTTGTTATTTCCTAAAATGCAGGGATTTGGTTCACAAACAGGTAAAGAAATCTCGTGATGTGATCTGCATGCAGACATTCGCGCCCCCCCTAAGGGATGATAGGTCATCCTCGACCATCAATTGAGAGAGGCAAGTGTGGCACAACACTAGTACAACAGTAAAAAGCAGGCGTAATTATGATACATTCAATCAAATTATAGCAATTACTGAAATCAATGTGTGTGATGAATTGGTAATGGATAGAAAATCATTTTGTAATGAGATAAACATAAGTACAAGGGACAACATAAGATAAACATAAGTACAATTGCATTATTTACCATTTCAAACTAATATGATCGATTTGTAATGATTTTCATGTATAATAGGTTCGGAAGTAAAGGTAAAGGATTCATATTTTCATTTGATATTTAAATAGAGATATAGGAAAAGGGTTAAATATAACTATTGATGTGTATAAATGTGACTCCAATACCATCAGTAGAGCTCTGTTTCCCACAGGTGTCCATAACCTTGACAGAGTTGCTTTCTTACCCACGGAACCATTGTCCTTTATTTATACTAAGGAAGTGATTTTTGATGAATATCATGACGAAGGCCATTATGCTCGCTTGGTGACCAGATAAACCACAATTCCATTCACTGGGAAGAAATTAAAGGTGGGCAGGCCAGCTCATGATGAGACCTCCTATTCCAAAGACTTCTTGATTTTTTCAATTGTCTATTGGACCATTTCCCTGGTTTGGTGGCCATGATGGGAATGCCACTTCACTACCTTCCTTATGATCACGGTAGGTTGGCTTTGGATGAGACCCCCTATCCTCCATCTGCAAAATCATAAAATTATTAATAAAATATGTAAATATTTTTCTTTTTCGTATAGCACTTTTCCTTAGTTATTCATAAAGGATGGCTTAACACTCCTTAAGAGTAGGGATGGTGGAAGAAGTCTGAACATCTCAACAGAAAATAATATGCCCTTATTCATATTCCATAAATAAAAATCAAAGAAAGTTATAGCATATGGGAAAGAACCAATCATGATAAAGATAATCGATTAGATTAATTCAATGGTAATAAAATAGCAAAGTTATGTTATTGATCATGCCCCTTTTTCCTTTTTTCTTATCATTACTAGACAATTTCCTTAAAAATGACGATTTCTTTTGATTTGCTGATTACATTAAGCTTTAATTTGTATGATTATATATAAATGATATATTTTACTTTAGAAGAGTGATTCAAAATGCTGGCTTAAAACAAAAAACAATCCACTCAAAAAGGTGTTGTTCCTTTAAAAAGAACAACAAAAACAATCTGCGGAAATGTTGTTCCTTTCGAAAGGAATAGCAAAAGCACTCTGCGGAACTGCTGTTCCTTTCGAAAGGAACAACAAAACAAATGAAATAAACATGATTTTTTTCTTTTTTTTTCTTTTTTAAAGAAACCGAATTTCATGAAACAAATTATGAAGAAATAAAGAAATGATATAAACAGAAATTTTAAAAAACGAATTTCGTAAAACAATAATCAAGAAAATGAAAAATTGCCTATGTACAAAATTTAAAAAAAGGAATGATTTAACAAACTGGTGCCGAGGAGGACTTCTCCCCTTCAGCGAGAATTTCCATGGTAGAATCTTCTCGTAAATGTTGGTAAAAGGATTCCCTGGTAAGTGGTTTATGATACAATCATACTCGATGACCGTTTACCTTAAAGGGATGTCCAGATCCGTCAATGGTAGCTAATGTAATAGTGCCATTATCATGCACTTTTTGTATTTCATAGGGTCCAAGCCATCGTGTCTGGAGTTTCCCTAGGAAATCTTGAAACCTAGAATCATATAGGAGTGCCCAATCTCCTTCGTGAAAGATCTTTTCTTTGATATGGGCGTCATGCCATTTGGCTCTCTGTTGCTAGATTAATGCTGTGTGCTGAAGAGCAGAGAGCCTAATTTCATCTAACTCATTAATTTTCTGCAGTCTATTAGCTTGGCCTCATTCATATCTAGACCCACCTTTTGAGCTGTTCTTAATGTTTGAATATAAAATTCTATAGGAAAGATGGGTTCTTTTCCAAATACCAATTGATATAGTGAATATCCTGTAGTAGGTCTCCATGTTGCTCGATATGCCCACAATGCTTCTGGAAATATGGAGGTCCAATCTCATCTATGTGAGGCAAAGATTTTTGTTAATATAGATTCAATTACTTTGTTCATGCTCTCTACTTGGCCATTGGCCTGTGTGTGATATGGACTTGTAATCTTGTGCTGAATGTGGTAGTTTTGCAGTGTTTCAGCTAATTTATTACCTACTAATTGTGGTCCTCCATCTGTGATTATGTCCCTTGGGAGGCCATAGCGCACAAATATTTGGAAAAGAAACTATACTACAGAGTCCTCTGTAGCTTTTGAAAGTGCCTCTGCTTTGACCCACTTAGTGACATATTCGGTTGCAACTAGGATGTATGTTTTTTGTTTGAAGGAGGGGTAATAGGGCCAACAAAATCAAGTGCCCAGCGTTCAAATGGTTCAATCAATAGTTGAGGGTTCAAAGGCATTTCATCAGACTTCCTAGGGCGATCTACCCTTTGGAAGCTATCATAGGCCTGCACAAATTTTTTGGCATCCTTAAAGATGGTAGGCCAGTAATAGCTTGTTCGTAAAACCTTATAGGTAGTTCTACAATCTGCAAAATGTCCACCACATTGGCCATCATGGCATTCTTTCAAAATATCAAAGACTTTGTCCTCCCAGACACATCTTCTTATTTGCATATCTACCCTTGTGTGAAATAGATAGCCCCCAATCCAAGAGAATCAGGTACTATGCTGTATTATCTGTTTTCGTTCATTAAGGGATAGATGTTTAGGTAATTTACCTATTGCCAAATAGTTTTCTATATCTGCATACCACAGTGTTCTGACAGTAACAGCGAAGAGATGTTCATCTGGAAAGTGGTCTTCAACTGCTTCTGTATCTGTTGGCTTTGGTATTCTTGACAGAAATTCAGCTATAGGGTTCTCTTTTCCAGATCGATCTTTGATTGTGATATCAAATTCCTGCAGTAAAATCAACCATATTGTCACTCTTCCATTTGTAACAAGTTTATTTTCTAAAACTTTAATGGCAGAGTGATCAGTATATAGTACTACAGGATACCCAGTTATATAATGTCTAAACTTGTTTATAGCATGAACTACAGCTAAAAATTCTTTCTCACTCACAGTATAATTTAATTCAGCAGGGGATAGATTTTTGCTAATATAATAAATTGCATATGGCTTCTTGTCTTCCTCCTGCCCAAGTACTGCTCCAATTACTATGTCTGAGGCATCAGATGAAATTTGGAATGGAAAATTCCAATTTGGGCCCCTCAACACTGGGGCTATTGAAACAAGCTTTTTCAGATCATTAAAGGCATTGTCACATTTATCTGTCCAAATGAAATCAGCATTTCCATTCAGTGCATATAAAGGTGCAGCTATTCGAGAATAATGTTCTATAAATATTCTATAGTAACCAGAAAATCCGAGAAAGCTACGTACCTTTGTTTGTGTGGTGGGTGTGGGAATTAACAAGATTATTTGAATTTTAGCTAGGTCCACTTGAATTCCAGCTGCTGAAATGTAATTCCCTAAGATAACTCCTTTGGTCATCATCATAAGACACTTTTCGTGGCGTAAACAAAGCCTAGTGTCAATACATCTTTGCAATACCTTTTCTAGGTTTTCTAATGCAGGCTCAAGATCATCCCCATAAGGTGTGAAATCATCCATATATACTTCGAGGCATTCATTTATTAAGTCTGAAAAGATGCTGAGAATTTCCTTTTGAAATGTAGCAGGGGCATTGCATAAGCCAAAAGGTAAGACTCGATAGGCAAATGTCCCACATGGACAGGTAAAAGTAGTTTTGTCCTGGTCTTCACGGGCAATCTGGATTTGATTGTACCCACTGAAGCCATCGAGGAAAGAAAATCATTTCTTTCCTGCCAATGTGTCTAATACCTGGTCAATGAAAGGAAGGGGAAAGTGGTATTTCTGTGTTGCCTTATTAGGTTCACAGTAATCTATACATATTCTCCGCTTTCCGTTCTTTTTTGGTACCACTACTAATGGAGAGACCCACTTGTTATCAGATATTGGGTAGATGAAATTAACGTCCAATAGTTTTTGTAATTCAGCTTTCACAATATTGTTAGAAAAATAAATATTACAGAGTAATGCAACACATAAAATATGCGGAAAATACAAGCACACAAAAAACACATAAAACTAGAGAGACACAGATATACGTGGTTCACCCAGTTTGGGCTATGTCCACCCTGAACAGCCAGTCCTTCCTTTCTATTATCCAGCAAAATGAAAAGACAAAACCAACAGCAGATCCACTGTAATATCCTCTGTTCTTTCTCATAGTCTCCCTCTCTGTTTCTCACTCCGAGAATACACATACAATACACAGCCGCAATACAACGCCCTCATAAAAGCGAGGGGTTGCCTTCTAGGGAAAAAAACCCTAATCTGAACATAACTTCTACCGTCAGATCATTTTTGTAATGAATGGCCCAGATTGACTAGAAATTACTATACTTTTATAAGGCAATTTTACATCTATTTTTAGCTTTGGGGGCGCTGCCCTCGAAAACCCCTACCAGGGGGGGCTCCGAAAAGCGTTGCCGCCCCCCCTGGACCCCTTGCAGCAGCGATTAATTACAGGTGAAATTTCCACCCCTTTTAAGGTACAGAGGTCGAATGTTGTCATACAAAGTAAACAAGATAATCAGGCTCTACACCCAACAATCTCCCACTTGGAGACTGATTGTAGCAACTCCACCGATGCTTCATTTGCTGGACAATGACTCCTCTTTGGACCTGACTGTTCCTCATCTTCATCGTCATCCTTGAAGACCAATTGAAACTGAGCACATTCTCAGTTTCTCCCTGGTTACAACTTTTGTTAGCATATCTGCAGGATTCTAGCTAGTGTTTATCTTTTCCAGCTTCAACTCTCCATCTTCTAATACTGACCATATGAAATGGTACTTGAGATGTATGTGTTTAGTCCTGGAATGAAATGCTGAGTTCTTTTCAAGATGAATGGCACTTTGGCTATCACTGTATAGCGTGCCCATATCATGCTTCTTACCTAATTCACCCATAAACCTTTGTAACCAAATCATTTCTTTACTAGCCTCTATAGTAGCAACATACTCTGCTTATGTTGTTGAAAGTGCAACAACACTTTGGATTTTTGAAACCCAACTGACATCTGTTCCACCTACAGTAAATACATATCCTGTAGTGCTCCTCCTGTTATCTCTGTCACCTACCATATCTACATAAACATATCCCTGTAGAGTAATGTTTGAACCACCAAAGCATAATGCTTGATTTGTGGTACCTCTCAAATATCTGAGAATCCATTTTACTGCCATCCAATTTTCTTTTCCTGGATTATTCATGTACCTGCTTACAACTCCCACTGCATGTGCAATATTAGGCCTTGTGCAAACCATTGCATACATTAAGCTTCCAACTGCAGATGCATATGGAACTTTGGACATATAATCCATGTCTTCTTGGGTCTTTGGGCACATCTCCTTACTAAGTTTGAAATGGCTAGCAAAAGGTGTACTAACTGGTTTTGCATTCTGCATATTAAATCTTTTCAACACCTTCTCTATGTACTCATTCCGAGACAGTGTTAATTTGCGATTTTTCCTGTCTCTAGTTATCCTCATACCAAGGATTTGTTTTGCAGCTCCCAAATCCTTCATTGCAAATGAATTTTCCAATTTTCTTTTGAGCACATTTATTTCCTGCATGTTAGATCCTGCAACAAGCATGTCATCTACATACAATAACAATATAGTATAGCTGCCATCATTTTGCCATTTTAGATAAACACAATGATCAGAGTGACATCTAGTATAACCTTGTTCAGACATAAACTTGTCAAATTTTAGATACCACTGCCTTGGAGCCTGTTTTAAGCCATACAAGATCTTCTTTAACCTGCACACCAATTTTTCTTTCCCTTTTACCTCATATCCTTCTAGTTTCTTCATGTATATCTCTTCCTCCAAATCTCCATGGAGAAATACTGTCTTTACATCTAACTGTTCAATATGTAAATATTCTGCTACTACAAGACTTAAAATAGTTCTGATTGAATTCATTTTAACAACAGGAGAAAATATTTCATCAAAATCAATACCTTTCTTCTATGTAAATCCCTTCACCACAAGTCTAGATTTGTACCTATGTTTTCCTCCATCTTCTTCCTTCAGCCTGTAAACCCATTTATTCTGCAATGTAGTGTTACCTGCAGGCAACCTGACTAAGTCCCAAGTCTGGTTATGCATTAAGCAGTCCATCTCTTCTTCCATGGCTAGCTCCCACTTCTTCCTGCTTTCAACCTGCATTGCTTCTTCATAACATTCAGGTTCACCAGAATCAGTGAACAATAAATAATATAATGAAGGAGAGTATCATTCAGGGGGTCTACTTATCCTGGTAGATCTTCTAACACCACTCTCAAGTGTTTGAGGTGCCTGTTGCTATTGTGGTGGTTGTTGCTACTGTGGTTGTTGATTATTATTATTTTCAGGCAATTTTACTTTTTCATTTATCTCATCAAGAACCGTGTATTCCTTTCTTTCTTTTTCCTGTTTCTTTTCCTGCAGCTGATTCTTATACAAGAAAATTTCATTGAATATTACGTCTCTGCTCCTAATGATTTTTTGTTTTTCATAATCATATAAGCGATAACCAAAATCATTAGCACCATATCCAATAAAGGTACATTTCTTTGATTTTTCCTCAAGCTTTTTTCTGTTTTCTTTATTAATATGGACAAAGGTCTCACAACCAAAAGGCTTTAAAAAAGAGTAGTTTACCTTTTTACCTGTTCATGCTTCCTCTGGAATACCACCATCCAAGGAACTTGAAGGCCCTCTGTTTATTAGATAAACAACAGTATCTACAGCATCTGCCAAAAATTGTAAAGGAAATCCTGCATGCAATATCATGCACCTTTCACGCTCCATGATTGTTCTGTTCATCCTTTCTGACACACCATTTTCTTGTGGTGTTCTTGGAACTATCTTCTCTCTACGAATTCCATGCTCTGAACAGTACCTATCAAAATCTTTGCTGCAATATTTACCTCCATTGTCTGATCTGAGACACTTCAACTTCTTTCCTGTCTCAATCTCAACCAAAGCTTTCCATTTCTTGAAAATATCAAATATATCAGATTTATTCTGAATACAATAAATCCATGTTTTTCTAGTTGCATCATCAATAAAAGTAACATAATAACGAGAGCCACCGAGAGATGATACCTGAGCAGGTCCCCATACATCTGTATGCACAAGCTCCATTTTTTCGCTCTTCTTTTATTTCCCAACTCTGAGAAATCTGACTCTCTTTTGTTTTCCATAAATGCAATTCTCACAGAAATCCAAATCAACATTCTTCAAACCTGGCAGCAAATTTCTTGAGTGAAGAATTTTCATCCCCTTCTCACTCATGTGTCCGAGCCTATGATGCCATAATGCTGCATCTGCTCCTTTGTAAGTTAAAGCATTAACAGAGTTAGAAATACCATTGCATAAATACAATGTACCAACCTTTTCACCTTTTTCTATTACCAACGCTCCTTTGGTGACCTTCCAAGTTTTATCTGTGAAAGTTGTCACACATCCTTCATCGCCTAACTGCCCTGTTGAAATCAGATTTTTCTTCAGATCTGGAACATGCCTTACCTCCTTTAGTAGCCATTGGTTTCCATTCTGTTGTTTTACAAGAAATTTACCCATTCCAACAATTTTACAGGGTTTATCATCACCCAAATGAAATTGTCCAAAATCTCCTTGAACATAGTCATGAAAATATTTCTTATCAGGTGCGGCATGGAATGAAGCCCCCGAATCTACAACCCAAGAATCAGTAAAATTTTCAAAAGAAAGAATGAAAGCATCTTGTAACACATCACCTGTCACATTTGCTTCATGATTGTTTTCTTGCTGTGTGTCTCCTTATTTTCCCTTCCGAGATCTACAGTCTTTCTTTAGGTGTCCTTTCTTTCCACAATTTCTGCACATTGTTCCTGATGTGGACTTGGATCTTCCTTTCCTTGATTTACTGTGATATCCCGAGCTCTTTCCTCTTTCCATTCTTCTTCCCCTAGACTCTGCACTCAAATCATTACCCGATGTCTCACCAGAGCTTTTCCGTCGCATTTCCTCACTAAGGATAGCACCAACAACATCATCAAACTTTAAAGTACTAGATCCAGAGACAGAGTTACTAATGGCCATAACTAAACCATTCCAGCTTTCTGGTAATGAGCACAAGAATAACAGAGCTCTAACTTCATCATCAAAGTTTACCCCTACAGAACTTAACTGATTGGTAACTGTATTAAATTCATTTAAATGGTCTGCAACAGATCCACCTTCTGACATCTTCATATTAAATAGCTGTTTCATAAGAAATACCTTGTTTGAGGCCGAGGGTTTTTCATATAGTTTCGCCAACGTCTGCATCAAACCCTCTATTGTTGTTTCCTTCGAAATATTGAAGGTGACTAACGTCGCAAGACACAATTGTACTATTCCGAGTGCCTTTCTATCGAGAATGTTCCATTCCGCATCTGTCATGGCCGCCGGATTCTTTGTTTTTTCGCTCAATGGTAGGTATAGATCTTTCTGATACAGATAATCTTCCATCTGCATCTTCCACAGCGGGAAGTTTTGGCCGTTAAATTTCTCGACCCTAAACTTACCATCGTCCGCCATTGCTCTCACTCAAACCAGGAACCCTTCTTTCCTGTGAGTTTATCAGCCAAATATACCTTCGGCTCTGATACCAATTGTTAGAAAATTAAATATTACAGAGCAATGCAACACATAAAATATGCGGAAAATACAAGCACACAAAAAACACATAAAACTAGAGAGACACAGATATACATGGTTCACCCAGTTTGGGCTATGTCCACCCCGAACAGCCAGTCCTTCCTTTCTATTATCCAGCAAAATAAAAAGACAAGACCAACAGCAGGTCCGCTGTAATATCCTCTATTCTTTCTCACAATCTCCCTCTCTATTTCTCACTCCGAGAATACACATACAATACACAGCCGCAATACAATGCCCTCATAAAAGCGAGGGGTTTCCTTCTAGGAAAAAAAACCCTAATCTAAACATAACTTCTACCGTCAAATCATTTGCGTAATGAACGACCAAGATTGACTAGAAATTACTATACTTTTACAAGGCAATTTTACATCTGTTTTTAGCTTCGGTGGCGCCGCTCCCCCCTGGACCCCCCACGGTAGCGATTAATTACGGGCGGCGTTGCCGTCCCTTTTAAGGTACAGGGGTCCAATGTTGTGATACAAAGTAAACAAGATAATTAGGCTCCACACCGAACAATTATCTTTGAGGTGAGGGTTTAGTCTTCTTTGGGGTTGGCGAATGGGTCTTGCATCCTTTTCGATATAGATGTGGTGTGTACACAATTGAGGGTCAATTCCTTTCATATCGGGGTAATCCCATGCAAAGGCTGCTTTGTATTTTCGTAATAATTGGACCAATTTCTCTTCTTGTTCAGCAGTGAGATTTTTGTTAATTTTTAGAGTTTTTCCCGGCTCAATTTCTACAATCTTTCTATTGTACACAAAAGTAGTAGGTATTAATTAATCAGGAATATCTTTGAAAGGATCTTCTTCTTCTTTATTATCGAATGCTGCCTTGATCATGTGAAATTGCAAATGAGATCTAGTTTGTGGTTTATTAATGAAATTATTAATGATATCATCCATTGTTTGATCTTTAAAATCAAGAGAATTTTCTATAGTTAGAGGTGATCTCATATTTTCTATTAGATATGATGCAGGTTGTTTTTTTGTTTTGATTATTGATAGACTTGGCTGGGCTGGGGGATATAGGGCTAAATTATTGACATAGTTTCCCCTTGTTATTGTCATATTGCCTTGTCAACATCCAATATAAGTATCAGCAGTTTCCAACCAAGGTCTACCTAACATCAACGGATGCCCTTCTAGCCAGTTCTTTGGATTAATAACTAGGAAATCAGCAGGGTATTCCCAGGAATCTACAGATACCATTACATCTTGTAATGTACCTTCTGGTTTGACTACCGATCAGTCATCCAATTCCAGTAAGGTTGTTGTTGGTTGTAGTGATGTAATGCCAAGTTTCTGACAGGTGGTGGTTGTTAAAATATTGATTTCTGCTCCCAAATCAACTAAGGCATTTGGAAACAATTGCCCATGGATTTGGACTGTCACTATAGGATTTCCTGGGTCTTCATATTTTACAGGTGTTTCTATTCCTAATAATAAGTCAGATAAGGTACCGACTATTTGGACAGTAGGATTGATGGTTTTCCTCCTCTTTGGCTTCTTTATGCATAATTCCTTAATGGTTTTTTCATATATAGGAATGTCTTGGATAGCTTGGAGGAGAGGGATTTTTATACACAAATTTTTTAATTCTCCGAGAAGATCAAAATTAGGTTGTTCCAATGGACGTGGTATGATTAATCATTCTGGGAATGGTGGAGACGAAGTTGTTACTTGTTGTTGATTTCGTTGTTTAAATTCATTCTCATTTTGCACTGTTTGTTCTACAGGTAACAGATCTTCAATATGAGCATCATTGTTTCTCTCTGTTTCTACTATGCGCCCAGACCTTAATTGAAGATCATTGCACTCCCTCAGTTCAGTTTCTACTTCTGGGGGTTCCATTATTTGGACAGAATGATCTGGCCTATTGTTTGGGTTTGGGTTGGGTTGGGCTGGGAGTTGTGGTCTTAAGTTGGTCTGGGGGTTTGTATAGGGAGTTGTAAGTGTAGGTTGAGAGAGAGGAATTGATCCAGCTGGTTGATTTGTAGGTTTTTTCCAGTTTGACTGCCAGGCCTGACTCTGGGAAGTAGAGGGGGACCATTGTGTAGGATATTTATTTTTCCAAAATAGTGGGTAGAAAGGAAATCTAGGTCAATTATTTTGGTTTGTTTGATTTGGCCAAGATGTGGGAGGAAATGGCTGTTGTGACCAATTGGGGAATGGTGGTTTATTTTTCCACATCCCACTATATTTTTGAGAATTATACTGAGGAGGATGAAAAGAAAATGGATCATTTGGCATACCTGATTGTCGCAGCTGCCATTGTAGGCGCTGATTAAGCAGACATACCACTTCTGATTCTTCTTCTGCCTCCTTATAAACTGCTTTTAGGCCAGGAAGCGAAGGACATCCCTCTGTAGGGTGATATTTCGTGCAAATGGCACATAATTTAATCACATCCAACGGGCATTCTTTGTGGCTGTGTTTCTTTCTACATCTGGGACAGAATATTGCCAAATTTTTCTCTGCTTCAGCTTGTTTCTGTTTGGCTTGCATAATATCGAACTGCGTTGTTAGAGTCCCAAGTATGTATGTCTTAAATTCTTCTAGCAGATTTCCAATCTCTACACGATTCACACCTTCATTAGAGGTCTTATTTTCTCTTGTAATCATATCGCGTTCTACTGATTTTAGCCTTGTATTGCCCCTCGAACTCCTGATACACAAATCAATGATGTTAGGATAAATTTCCTGATATATATCACCTTTTCCCATAATATTCAATGTTTCAACCCATTGATCTTTCATTCCCCTAATTAATGTGGTTTTCAAAAAATTATCAGGTAAGGGTAAGGATGCATAAGGGGATCTCTGAAGATTGTATTGAAACCGTTCCACATATTCTTCCAAATTTTCATTTGGTTTTGCTGTCATTTGGAATATTTCATCTTTTAATTCCCAAGATCTGCAATGATCTTGATAATTCTTTAAAAATGCAGCTTTCATCTGATCTCAATCAGTTATGACACCCCTACCTAATCCCATGAACCATCGTAAGGCTGCCCCTTTTAATGTTGAAGGAAATAGTTTTAATTTTTGGGGATCGGTAGTATAATCATATCACCTGCACAACACATCAAATTCAAAAAAAAATGCATCTGGATCCTCTAATGTTAAGCCATGAAATGTGGGAATATGTTGAAATGGAATAGCTTTCATAGGTGCGTTGATTGCAGTATCTACTATAGGATATTGTAGCGTAGAGGTTTGTTGGGGTGTCTGCAGATTCTGATTTTGGTTCTGAGCCATTTGATCAAAGATATGCGAATATCCCTCTAGGGTTTCCAAGGAATTTCTAGGTTGGCGAGCAGGGGCAGGAATGGCTTTGACAACACTCCCTTTGTCTAGAATAATAAGTATTCCCTGTTGACCTACTGTTTGAGGTGATTCAGGACCTTGGTTCTGAATAAGTTGAAAAAAACTTCCCTTATCTGGTTTTCTTATTGTTTGGGCATCTTTAACAGGAGATTTTGAGTCTCTGGTTTCTCCCGTTTCCCCTTCTCCTTCTCGGAGATTTCTAGAGTTCCCTTCTTGAGGGGAACTTATGCAAGGATTCTCAATTTCTTGGGAATCTTACTCAATTCCCTCTGTTTGACTATGTATCTCAGCAAAGGCTTCAAATGGTGATTCTGTAGCCTGAAGGGAACTAGTAGGCTGTCTAGAGATAGCTTTTCTAAATCCTACTGATGGCTGAGATTCAGTTCTCTTAAGGATTTCATCAATAAAAGTTGTTCGCCCAAGGGTCACCGATCCCTTAGGTTTTTAAGTTTTAGGAGGAATTTTGTTTTTCTTAGTTGGTCTATTCATTTAAGAAAAAAAACCTTCATTCCTACCTAAAGAAAGAAGCTTACCTAATTCTGCTGTGAAGCGGGCTGCGAGCAAGTGTGTTTCTTGCCCAGTGTGCAGGTTCCTACCTTCCGTCTTTAATACCCAATTCTTCGCAAGCAGCAGAAAATCAGTTGTGCATCACTCCTTTGAAATGGCATACACTTTCACCAGCAACGGTGCCAAAATGTTGAGGTATAAAAAGGTATCTTTTGAACACCTAATTAGCCTACATTAATCATCAATCCGAGAGCGACTTTTTATTTCAAGAGTGTACTCTGTCTGAGGCTGCAATTATCTAAGAGTAATGCTATGAAGATGTAGTACAGAATGTTAAATGCAGAAGTAACAAATGCTTTTAAAGAAATATAATTACAGTGACATAAATGGAAAAAAACCTTAATTAAACCAATCTGCAAAACATCGATCAGGGATACAGTAGCAATAACTCCTTCCCTTAGAAATCAATGCAAGATAACCAATCTGGGGACTTGGAATAAATAACCAGTGTCCTCTACAGTTGGTGATCTTTAAAGCAATCGAAATGAAAGCAAACTCAATCTTCGTGCTAATGAAAGTAACTCAAAAGGAACAAAATCTGGAAAGGAATAGTAGCATGTAACTATAACTCATCTATTTTCTAATCAGAAGCTATGAATAAAAAATTAACAGAAATGGAACAACAATATGAAATGAACAGCAATTACAACTCTAATGCAATCAAACAACTATATTTCCACACTTCAATCCTATCGACAGCCAATTACTATGCAACAATGAATTATAAAAAATCATAAATTAAAGGAACAACAACTCGAAACAGACACAGAACAACAAAGCTTTATAATGATAACAAGATAACCAAACAAAAAATGTGATTCTTGTAAAGGATGAAATAGCAATGCAATTGGTTAATAACTCTATATTTGATCTAACAACGATAAATCAATTCTGTAACATTAAACACACTTCACACAATAGTAAGCAAGGATTAAAAATACAAACAGCAAAGTGATTCCACCAAAGTCGGGCCCTTAGCGCCAATGAAATACTTCTGGGGTAATTCAGAACTTTAGAAGATGAGCGAAACACATGTCTTATATTAAACAAACATAAAGCATTACAGTGGATGTTCTCTCAAAGCCGAGAGTCAATAAAACATTATATTACAGAGGAAATGTTTAAATGTAAAGCCTTTCGACCAAATCACTGACTTACTGTTACTAAAGGACATTACTTTATATATCAAATATCGACGAACAATTCAAGGAATAAGATGAGTTTGAACAACGATCCCTCCGGATCGAAGGATCCTTAGGGATTCACTCCTCTTTGTTTAGTTATCATCCTGTTTACTCTGACCGAGGCTGAGCTGTCCCCTGCCTTTTCTTGGCAATTCGTTCGGATCTCCTTGCCTTTGGCTGGATATGGTTCAACGCTAATGGAGCAGTAGTTACATTAATTTCAACCCTACCTTTGGTACAGTTGTTCACCTCGTCGAATTCATGTTTTGTCAACAAAAAGTAACCTTTAGTCATATTTTTACAATAAACATAAACCTTTCCAATTCTATCATAATTATTACAATAAATTACCTTTCCAAGGCAAAAAGGAGTATGTCTATGGTAAAAGAATGAGAAGATACATAGTAATTTCATACCTTTTTCACTGCCCAACACTCCTTGCTTGTGATATAAAGCATGAGGATTCATTTTAAGCGTGGGATTTTGATGATTTTTAAGAGAAATACATGGTTCTTTGAGGTTGAAGAACAATGTGGTGTTCTGGAGCTTGTGGATGATTTGCCTTGATTGATGATGATTAAGGCTTGCTTGAAGGATCCCTGAGTTTAGTTAATGGTGATGTATCTCTAGATTTGTTCATGTTTCCTTGTTTATCATTCTGTCCATCCTTCTATATTTCAATAGCTCAGAAAAGTATAGGTTGAGAAATGTTGTTTGAGGCACCTCAGTCCTCATGTTTACTATTTTTTTATGTTTTCCTCTGATGGGTTAGCTTAAGGAATTCTTAGTTTCTCCTTTGGCCCCTCTAATCTTGTCTATTTCATTATTGGATTAATATGTTAGTTTACAAATATGATTCATGGTTAGACCTACTTTTTTGATGCTATCTAAACTCTGTCTTGAAATCTCTCTTTGATGTATTGATTTTTAGGTTAAGACAAAGAGGTCTTGTTTTGTTCTTTCCCTTTGTACATGCTTATCAATTTGCCTGAAAGTTATTTATAGTTCTATAGATGATGTCTAGGAGATCCCTCTTCATTTATTAAATATATTTGTCTTCTTATATGTTTTCAAATCTTGAAAGTAGAATCATTGAAGTTAGATGATTTTTCTTGCTTCCTTTGTTCCACTGGATTATTCATCTTGAATGTTTATTTGTTTAAAGTATTGTCACCGAGTTAATGGTGTTCCCTATCTCATAATTAGTATATTTTATTATAAGTATTTAATACGTTCTTGTTCATAGGTATTTGAAAAAGTATTCTTAACTGCCCTTTTCCCTACCTTGTTTCCCCAAACTTAATTTCCATCTCACCTCACACATAAACTTTAAAGATCCATTGACTACACTAGACTTTCCCTGTGATGTACCCAAATTCACTATTGAGATATCAATGACTTCATAGAATCCATAGCCCAATGTTTTATAACCTCTCATTTCCACCTATCCTACTTAATCATCTTACCCAACCAAACAAACAAACAAACCCTACACTTAACATCTAGCCTAAAATCAACCATCTAAAGCGAACAAGTTTACATCCTTCGCACACAATAGAGGGAGCCCTCTCTGAGTCTAGGAAGGCTAGGTCCTTGGACTCCAAAGACTGGTCTGTTGTTACTTTATGCATTTGGTCTACCAATTTGCTATATCTTTTCACTAACAGACTCCACCAAGCCCTCTCTTGCAATAATTTATACACACCACAAATTCCTTGTCTATATCTACAATATTTAACACAAGAGCATGTGTTAACTGTTAATCTAAGTTTTCATTGATGTCAATATGCTAGATGATGACATGATGACCCTATGATGAAGAAGACACATAATGAAGAAGCCCATTCACTATCGAAGAAGCTCATCCATTGTCCTCTATTTTTTCTGCACCATCTATTGAGCAGTCACCTAAAAAAAATATTTATTACTATTGAAAGGATGAATCTAAACATGACACCTATACCATATTATAAAGCATAATTTTAGCTTTCCAATGAGCTATTACTTAGCCAAAATATCCAAGCGGTTTAAAGTTATTAATGTTTTAAGTTAGGAATAATTTTTCTGGTCTTTGAGTCGACCTCATCCTTCTAGGACAAGCCAGCCTACTTTAAAGGTCACGTCCCTTAATTTTTCATAAGATGATGAGTATTAATAAGACCATAAGACCTTGTTTTCTACTCAATAAATTTTGTCAAGAAAATACAGAATGGTGAAGATAGGTTCACAACTCATGAACTGAAGGAGGCAGCAGATCAAAATTGAAAGTTGGTTTTGGGTTAAAAATACTATAATTGACACCGTGCCCTCAGATTAGTGATACCAATGGAAGAGAACAACTTTTTTGAAGCACAATTTAAGGGTTGACTAAAATTCCTAACTAGGACCAAATAATTACAACTATATATGCTCAGGACTGAATTATTTTAAGGCTCAGATCTCTTATTAAGGGGTAGAATACATCCAAAAGACATTAAAACAGTAAAATCAAAGTCTATTGGTTTGGACAGGAGACTTGAAATTCTGATACAAACCCTTGGATGTGTGAGAATTATGGTTGTTGGAGGACTAATGACTCGGGACACCTACAGGAATTTGAAATTGTAAAAACAGGGTTTCAAACATACATTATAGTCTTAGGGGTTCAATATATTTGTTGTTGGTAGACTTAAACCAGACCTATAATTTAGAAACTTTGATCTGTGTTATAGAAGTTTGGGTACATTGAACTGTTGACTTCAAACTTGTGGCCTTGCTTTAGACTTCAGACCTGTGCCTTGCTAAAAGAAGCTCTAGATAGTGGAGAACTATTTGTGTTGTGTGGTGCAGAACTTTGGTAAAGATATGGTGCAGAAGAGTCATCATAACCTAGAGCTAGTACACTCCTGAAGTATTGGTGTAGTTGTGATGTAGTAGTCTTGGAACAGTCTAGTGTTGAAATCTTAGTGCAGTGTAGAAGTCTTGGTACAATAATTTGGAGCAGAATTGAAAAAGAAATTGATGCAGAATAACTGGTGCAGTATGGTGAATATTGGTGCAATGGAGCATATTTCAATCAATAATATAATAAAGACGCAAAGATGGATTGGTGTCCTTGGGGTAGGAGCCCCTAAACACAAGGTTGGTGCCTTGGAGAAGATAGGGTCGAAGCCCTAGAGGTCAGAGCCTCATTAAGTCCAAGTCGATGCTTGGAAATCATTGTACTCATTAATTTGTAAAAGGATCATTATCATTCCTTCTATAATAAATTATTAATTTCTCTATTTTTTTGTAGAATCTAACTGGTTATAATAACAATTTAAACTACATACTGATTCAATCCCCTCTCAGTATTTCCAAGAATTAGAATCAGAGCCAACTTATTAATTATCATCCTAATATATGGAAGAAGGATTATTATACACAATGAAGAACATAAAAGCGACAGGGAAGCTGCTTATGTTCGATGGAACAAACTTTGGTTTTTGGAAGAAGAGGATATCCTAATATTTAATGTCCCTTGGTCTTGAAGTGTGGAATTATTTTTTGAATGGGTACAAAACTCTCTCCACTCTTCCAAGTGATCTAGAAGAAATAAAAACATATATTGCTAATGTCAAAGCTCTAAATTCCATCACTAGTGGAACCTCTGATTCTGACTTCACAAAAGTCTTGCATTGTGACTCGGCCAAAGAAGTATGGGAGAAGTTGATTGCCCTATATGATGGGGACTCCAAAGTTAAGAAGGAAAAGCTTCAAACTCATACAAGTCAATTCTAAAGTTTAGAAATGGATGACGAAGAAGATATTTCATCATAATTTATCCGAATAGCTGAAGTGCTTAATGCTCTTAAGGGGTTAGGAGAAAATGTTGAAGAAAGCACTATTGTTCAAAAAATCCTGAGATGTGTTCTGGAAAAAATTTACTATAAAGTAAGTGCCATACAAGAAATGAAGGACCTAGATACTCTCAAGATGGATGAAATTCATGGAATTCTCATTGCCTATGAGATGAGGAAAGGAATTCCATATTCCAAAGAAGCAACATTCAAAGCCTCAAAATCAACAAAAAGAGGAAAATGATGCAATAATAACAGTGATGACTTCGATGCTGGAACCAAATTATCTCAATTGTACGAAGACTGAAAAAGGGATCTAAACTAAAAGGTAAGTACCCTCTTATTTGTTTCAAATGTGGAAGAATAGGTCATTATGCTACAAAATTCCCTCATAAACATGATAGTGATGATGAAGAGGATTATAAAAGGATGACGTACAAAAATAAAGGGTTTAATAAGAATAACTTCTTATCCAAAAAAGATGAGTCTGAGGAATATGAATTTGTGGTCATCAAGAAGAAATCAACTAGAAATATCCCTCACCACAAAGGAAGTGATGATGAATCAGATAAACAAAATGACTATGTAGGAAGCAAAGAAGTGTTATTCATGGCATTCACAAATGATGATGATTCAGAACTGGAATATGAAATAAATGTGGATAAATTATTAATAAGTTCCATTGAAAAAAATGAGAATCTATGAAATAATATCATTTCTCTTAGAGTAGAAAAGGAGGAAGAAAAAATAAGGGAAGACTTATTGAACAATAAGCTAAAAGAGAAGGAAGATATTTGTGAAAAATGTGAAGCTAAAATAGTATCTCTAAGAAAGGAATTGGAGAAAGTCAAAAGGAGTTGGAAAATATCTCAAGCACTTGATAACATTATTAATACTCAAAAACCTCAATATGAAAAATATGGACTTGGTTTCAAAGGAGAATCATCAAGTATGAATAATAATGCAAGGAGTTATGCCGACATATTTTCTTGCCATCCAAAAGAAGAAAATTCATCTCACCAAGAACAAAGGCACATCTCAAAACCAAGAAATAAAGGAAGAGCAACTCCAAGGAAGAATGTTGATTCAAGTTATGGCTATTACAACAGGTACCAAACTATCTTTCTTGGGTATTGTTACTATTGTAAAAACTTGGGTCATCAAGCTAAGAATTGCAAGGCTCATAGGAATGAAGCAACAAGTTTGAAAGATCAAACAAACAAACTACGTGGTCCTAAAGAGAAAGGAAAAATCAAAACTTACAATTATTTTGATCCTTTGGCTAAGCTTGATCCGACTTGCTCATTATGTAATAATTATGGTCATAATGACCAAAATTTACCTTTGAAAAGAGAGGAAGCTAAAAGCGTAAATTTCAATACGGATAAATGTGGCCTAGATCTATGTGTTCATAGTGAAGAAAATCATTGCATCGTGGATAGTGGATGCTCAAGACATATGACAGGTGACCAAAAGAAGTTTGTCTCATTGAAAAAGGAAAATGGAAATGTGTCCTTTGGAATTGAATCTTCTAAAATCACTGGAAAAGGAGCTGCTACCCTCGTTAATAGATAAGGAAAGGATCAAAATAGTTTGCTGGTAGAAGGGATCAAACACAATCTGTTAAGTGTGAGCTAAATTTGTGGCCAAGGACATAATTTTGTCTTTAGCACTAAAAATTGTGAAATAAGAGACTCATCCTAAGGATAAATTGTGGCAAAAGGAGTAAGAACACCAAATAATGTTTACATTTTGGAAAAAATCCATGGAGATAAATGTTACTTGAGTCAAACAGATGAAAGTTGGTTATGGCACAAGCGATTGGGACATACAAGTTTTTATCACTTGATAAATATCAGCAACATTAATTTAGTAAGGGAAATTCCAAAGATGTTCAAGCCAAATCAAGTTCTATGTGGCCCATGCCAACACATAAAGCAAACTAGAACCAACCACAAAACTAAGGAGTTATAAACTTTAAAACCTCTGGAGATCATTCATGCAGACTTATGTGGGGCAACTAGAGCTCCAGCCCTTCAAGGTGAAATGTATATTGCTTTATTTTTTTATGACTATACTAGAATGATGTCGGTATATTTCATAAAATATAAATCCGAAGAATTTGAATGTTTTAAGAATCTTAAAGTCCTCATTGAAAATGAGAAAGACTATAAGATCAAATGTCTTAGAACGTATAGAGGAGAAGAATTCACCTTAAAATAATTCGATGAATTATATAAAGTGCATGGAATTGAAAGAGAACTCTTCACTGCTAGGACACCCAAGCAAAATGAAGTAGTTGAAGGAAGGAACCGAAATGTTTAAGAAATGGAAAAGATAATGCTATTAGTAGCTGATTTGCAACCAAAAGTTTGGAGAGAAGTAGTTGGGACAACAGTTTATACCTTAAATCAAACTCAACTAAGACCAAATAATGAAAAGAATCCTTATGAATTATGGAAAGGAAGACCTACATGAGGAAAATATTTCAGGATTTTTTGAATAAAATGCTTCATAAATATCAATGATGACTCACTAGGAAAATTTGATTCTCTAGTTGACGAAGGAATATTTCTTGGATATTCCACTAGAAGCAAATATTAAAAATGTTACAACAGTTTTCTATGGAAAAGTGTGGAAATAATTGATGTGAATGTTGAAGAAGCCCTTCCAGAAAAGGAAATTGAAGATCATGAAGTTGAGCCCTTCCTTGAAGAAAGCGAAGAAGAACCCGAAAAAGAGGAAAAGGATGTAGAACCTCAAAGTGAACCTTCAGAAACTCCTTCTAAGATCAAATTACTTCAAAAACATCATGCAGAAGAACAGATTATCAGGAAGATAGATGAAGGAATTCAAACTCGAAGAAGGATGACAAACACTCCAAGAAAAGATGATGTTGCTCTCTTATCTCTAATAGAACCTGAAAATTTTTATCAAGCAAGTAAAGATCCTCATTGGATAAAGGACATGGAAGAAGAAATGTCTCAAATCGATAAGAATGAGACTTGGGAGCTAGTACCTCATCCATAAGATAAAAATATAATTGGAATAAAATGGGTATTCAAAACCAAGATGAATGAGGATGGACAAATTATCAGAAATAAGGCTAGACTTGTTTGCAAAGGATACTCACAAATTGAAGGAATTGTCTTTGAAGAATTTTTTTCTCTAATAGCACATTTGGAATTTATAAGAATGTTTTTGGCATTTAATTCCTCAAAAGGATTCATGGTCTATCAAATGGATGTAGAATCAACATTTCTAAATGGATACCTGAAGGAAGAAGTCTACATGGAGCAACCAGAGGTATTTTATCTAGATGAAGGGAAAGAATATGTATGCAAGTTGAAAAAGGCCTTGTATGGGTTGAAACAAGCCCCTAGAGCTTGGTATGAAAAGTTGGATCAGTATCTGCAACAAGAAGGTTTCAAAAAGGGAATAGTAGGAAGAAATCTCTACATGAAGATAGACAAGGATAAAATTTTGATCACTCTTGTATACGTTGATGATCTAATCGTTTCCAGCAATGATGATGGCATGAGCCATGAATTTGCTAGAAATATGTCCAAAAGGTTTGAAATATCAATTATTGGTGAGTTATCTTACTTTCTTGGGCTAAAGATATCTCAAACCACTGCAGGCATGTTTCTATCTCATGAAAAATATCTTAAAGACATGCTCAAGAGATATGGGTTGGAATATTGTGCCCCTATGAGCACACCAATGACCATGGATTATAAATTAAGCAAATATTATGATTCCACTGTCATCGATGCAAATCTTTATAGGTAAATTACCGGAGATCTTATATACTTAAATTCCATAAGGCCAAACATTATGCAAGCAATAGGAATGGTAGTGAGATTTCAATCAAGCCATAAACAATCTCATCTAGCAGTCGTGAAGAGAATACTTAGATATTTGAATGGATCTGTGAGAAGGTCCTAATCAACCTCCTCTAATAAAGTTCTAACCCCATGAATGATCTTACCTCATCCACATTCCTAGGAGCTTCCCATTCCATTATATGCCTTATCTTTTCTGGATCCACTGCTATGCCTTCCTTGGAAACAACATGTCCCAAGTAAAGAACCTATGTTTGAAAGAAATTGCATTTTCTAAGCTAAGCATATAATTTATGTTCTCTCAACAATCTCAGTACTACTACTAACTTTTCAACATGCTCTTATTCATTTTTAAAATATACCAGTATATCATCAATGAAGAAAATAACAAACTTGTCTAGATAAGGACACAACCCACTATTCATCAACCAAATAAAATTAGTTGGAGCATTATTCAAACTGAAAGTAACTACAACAAACTCATAATGCCTATAATTTGTGTTATCACTTTGCCCAACTTCCCAAGGCTGAGAGTTGGATTGGATAAAGGTAACCACAAACCAAACTTTAAGTCAGGTAGCTAGCCCTACCTAGAAGAAAGTGGGCTCTCTCTTTTTCACTTTAAGCAGTCAAATGAATGGTTGAGTATGTAATTATTTTAGGCTAGGTATGTAATCTTAATAACTATAATTTGTTTGATGTTTTGAATGCTGGATAAAAAAGTCAGTGAATGGACTTTATATAAGGTTTTTAAGTCTGAACTTCAAGGTGAACCTGCAGAGAATATGTGAGGCAAGATAGGTAGTTTGAAATAATATTAATTGTTCATTGAGTATAGGATGAAAATGGATGAGATTTTGAATGTGCACTGAGGTGAATTCATTCACTTTAGAATAAAATAAACATAATATGATGAATATTGTCTAAAACAAAGCATGTATAAACATGTTATGCTCTCAAACTTAAAAGATAAACAAATATGAAGAAGAATAAATGTTATTAAGAATAAAATTATAAACATACATGAGAAAGACAGATGCTCCAAATCATACCACAAGTATCTCAACACAATTCCTGCAAATATGTCTCTGATTTCATTCCACAAGTCTATTACAAGAGCTCCACTGCAATATGAGACTATCCACGCTAAAAAAAGACAAAATAGAGTCTACTTATATAAAATATAGAATATGACACCTCATCAAGTAGAAACCCCATCCAAAATGGATCATAAATGTAAAACATGAGTCATTTCCTAGTTTCTAGGGAGGTTAGAAACCATTCCCTAAATTTTAGCTATAAGCTAGAAGTGTTTGTCCCTTACATTAATTACATATTCCATCATCATAGGAGGAAAAAAAAACCTAATACATCTACTGAAAACTCATAGGACAACATTTCTTCCAATTTGTTACCATTTCTGATCTTGACAAGTGTCCTGAGGAATCCAATGCTAATTTGTGATAATTATGATTGAAGATTTTAAAACAATTTGCAGAAGCGTAACAGAACTTTGGAGGAAATTTTGAGGAAATTTGAGACATCAAAGTCCACTTCCTAAAGAAAATTCAAATAAACTTACGTGTCTAGTTTCAAAAACATCTTGAATTTTTCAAAATGGATCATGGGAAGGCTTTCAAAAATCCATTCTCCCAGGGTCACTTAAAAGCATAACAGAGGGTTCCAGAAGCGTAAAAAAGACCTTTGAGAGGGATTTTGGAGGTCTTCCTAAAGGATTTTGGAGTGAAAAGTGGCATTGTTGGAAATATTATGATTGATGGTACAAAGTGGAGTCATTAAGCACTGCAAACCCGTCTTCCAAACCCCTGAAAAGTTGATTTGAGGAAGACTTGTCCAGAATTACAGAAAATGATCTAGAGCAAGTGTATTGTTGGCATTTATCTCCAACCATAACAATTGTGTATACAATGAAGGAGGAATTTTTTATTTGGCCTATGTTTGACAAAAAATTCTTTCAATTTTGTAAAATTCATCTCCATTACTTCAGAAACTGATTTTGAAGCCAAACTGTCCCTATGTGCAATGTAAACCCTGACAAATGACCACGAAGCTCTAAAAATGATGCCATGGGTATGAGTTGGATCAAAATTGGAATGGTGACCTCCCTTGTAGCTCTTTTTGTCACTCTCCATATTTTTTATCACTGAAAGGATGAAAACCCTAGTGTTTTGGAGGAATGAGTGAATGAATGGAAATCTGGAAAAATAGAGTGTAGGAAAGGGTGAGTTTGGTGGATGAAATGAAGGGCCTTGAAGTTGAGAAAAATTCTAGAAAAAAATCAGTAAGTTGTGTTGTGTGTTAGCTTCAAGTTTCAGGTGGAATGAGGGAAAATTAGTGTGAGAAAGGTGTCAAAGTGTCCAAAACACAGGAAATGAGAATAGCTTCTACATTAGTAGGGTAAGTTGGTAAGATGAAATGGGGGTGATGGGGCTAAGTAAAAATTATGAGAAAAATTGAGTGGATAGGGTAGTGTCTTAACTCCACAATGAAAGTGTAATGAATGGAAATGGATAAGTTTAAGGTGGTCAAAACCTCAAAACACAGGAAATTACCAATTTTGACTGTGGGAAAAACTTGTGAAAAATATTTTTAAGTTAAGAAGGTAACAAGGGTTATGAAGCTAAGTAAAAAGTATGAGAAGATTTTGATAAGGAGTATGGCACCTTAGCTCCATAATACAAGTGGAATGAGGGCAAATGGATAGGTGTAAGATGGTAAAAACCCTAAAAGACAATCAATGCCCAATTTTGATTGTTTTCACTGTGTTGAAAAGCTAGAATGAGGGTTTGATTGCATTAGGGATGTTAGGAATGGTAATGTAAGTGATAGGAGTGTGGTAATTAAGTATGGGGAATGTATTGTTTAGGGTTTATGTGATGGAGTTAGGATTTGGGTCAAATATGGTAGGTTATGGCTTTTCATAATAAACTTTTAAATGTAGACAGTGAACATATGGAAACAACATTAAATGAGCATGAAATGTATCAAAGTCTTCATAACTCAATCCAAGCACCAGAAAAGGATGGGGGTTTACCTTGTATAGAGGCTACACAAAGTAAAGGTGTTGAGCTTTAAATTGATTTGGAGGTTTCCGAAGACAAAAATCACAAACTTCTTCTTTTCCAGAAGCGTAACAACAGTGGTAAAAGCATAACACTAAGTCACATAATCATAAAAGAGAGGCACCAAAGCGTAACAACTTCACCCATAAGCATAAAAATTGAGCCAAAAACGTAACATGAGCTCCCAGAAGCGTAACAAAAGGGTTTTAAAGTGAATTTGAGCCTTGGATTTTGGAGTTTAGATACTATGGAGGGTAAGTGAAGTGCAGAGTTACTCTCACCTACATGAAAAGGGTAAAAATGAATAAAATGAAGTTTCCTTTGCCTTTTATAAGTTGAAGATGACCCTTTACCTTTTCCCTTGATACTTACAATGCCCTTTTAACCTTTTTGCACTTGAAAGGTGACATCATGCTCCTTTAATTGAGATGAGAGGACATAACAAACCTTTTTCATTCTTTGACATTTGAGGTGGATTTATGGATCTTTGATGAGACATAAAGACATATTTTTCCTCTTTTCATGGGACAGTGAGACTTCTTTTTAAACCTTTGAAATATTTCACACCTTTAAACTTTCACATTGGATATGACCTTTTCAAAACAAGATGAGGTGTCTTTAAGATTGGAAATGACCCCCTTTGAATTTTGATTGGAAAAATAGGTAATATTTACCTCATTTGAAGCTCTGAAAGTCAATATGAATTTTTGGTCCTTACATGGAGACATTGAGACATAATTTTTATTTTCAATGCGACAGTGAAACAAAAATGATATGCTTTGAAAATTTTTGGAACTTGAGCCATATGAAACATGAGAGGTGGTTTTTTTTTTCATGTTCATAAATATTCTTTCTCCTTCCTTAGGGTTCTACAATTGAAATGGAGGGTTATTGCCTATTCTAGATGAAAATTTGAAGATTTTTCAAAGGAAGGAATGAACCTAGACAATGACCTATATGAAATGGAGTGACCTAACCCTAGACCTATTCAATGATGATGATGAATATGGTGACCTTGAAATTGGTTTATTATGGAGATGAAATTGAAATGAAAGAGAAACATACATGATTTAGACCTCTTCAGAGACCAAAATTATTTTCTGAGAACTTGTTCAAAAAAGTGAAAACTTTTGAGCTATGAATTTTTGGAAAACAACTGATAGAGTTATTTGATCACCGACATACCTGAGCTAACATTGGTTCCAACTGGGAATGGAAACTCCTTCAAGAGGTTTCAAGAACATAGTAGATCAAGTAGCCTTACCATTGGGTGATTGAGTCAAACTGGACTTTGAAAAACTTTTAGAAACTTGAAATGATGAACTGAATCTAGAAATGACTTTGACTAGAAAAAAACAGACTTGAATCTAACTTAACAACTTATGGCAGTAAACCATCAATATCTTAGGGCCTTCACCTCGGGCTTCAAATCCTGATGATAAACGCCCATCTACTGAATATGTATATAGAATCATGCGATATGCTCCCTCCAATGTAACTAATCTAGCAAATGGATTCTTGCTTGAATCTTGCTCACACTTTCCTCGAGCAGGAAAAAGGAACAATATATAGGAAACTCAAAGTATCCACTGAACATGTGCTCATGATTCATAAATAAAAGAAGATTCATCTTCCCAAATGGTTGCAACAAACTAACCAAAGGATAATGAATAATATGCAACATAAGATTTTATGGATGACTAAAAAAAGGAAAACAAACCTCCTTCAAAATTGTTGTTTTGTTTATGTGCTGAAATTGATCACCTTCATCAATGAATGTTGCAACATTGACCTTCATTATTGGATATAACAAACTGGAAATAGGGTCTTCAATAATATCAGGAGAAATGGAAGATTTTTCTTGAAAATTTGTGTTTGAAGTAGCCATATTATCAAAAGAAAAAATGTGCACATCCATAGGATCCAGGACAAATTCCTCTTCATCGTTAGACTCTTCAATTTCTGAACCTAGAGGAAGATCATCATCTCAAAAAGTCTTTAAAACAACCTCTTCTTTTTCACTTCTTTCCTGCAACTTATGATGGTCAATTTGAAGCCTAACATCTTCAAAATATGTAGGTACAAGTATCTCTCTTTCGTAAAATGGATTCAGTAGTAATGCTTCATATGAATATGAATTAAGAGTTTCTATAGTAGCATATTCATTAGATATTTGAAAAATATTAACTTTAATGTACTCTTCAATAACTAGTACAACAAGATGCAATTCTATGTCACATACCCCTTTAATCCCATTGTCTTGGGCTGCAGAAAATAAGAATTTTCAAAAGGATTTGTAATCTTATTTCCTCGATCATTGACCCAGAAGATGAATAAAGCAATGGACTGTCTATTTCCTTTTCTTGTTTAAAAGATTTCTCATACTCCCCATCATGAAAATATGGACATGGCTGCAAAATTTTGTTAACTTCATGGGATATAACTTGACTGTTAGGATGCATATCTGTTTCATCTTCGGGCAAAGAAGGAGTTGATGTGTGCTGTGGATGATCCTTTGTATGAAGGCAACTAAACTTTGTTATTTTATGTTGACAAGAATATTCATGAAGGGCCTCTATGATCTCATAATCCAGACACTCTTCATCACCAAAATCCTCTTCAACGTATTGAATGAAATCTTTAGAGGATTCACAACAATCTTTGAACAAAAAGAATGAATGGCGAAACTTTCCATAAAACTCAAATAATTTTGTGTGGAAATATTTAAGAGAGAATAATCTACTTGGGTTCAACCCTTCATACCATGATCTTGCTTTCCCTTCCAGGGTAGCCATAAACATTTTCATCAAAAAATCCTCATGAAACTTAATCCCAAGCTTATGTATATGCCAATGAAATTTTATTAAATGTAGAATAGCCTCATCCTCATTTGCATCTATGAATTTGGGTAGATAAGTTTTACAATATATGCAAGGGATTCGATTTGGAAAACCAGGAATGTGATCATGATTCATAGGGGCATACCTTCTAGCAGTTGAATCCATCTTGAAATAAGTGAAGTCTCCAAGAATTTCTTCAAGCTATTGGTTTTTGAACATTGGAGTCGCCATGAAAAATCTGAATCTTTGGATTCTTTGACACTGGATTCTCCAGGTGAAATATGCACAACCTTTCTTCTTCTTGGCCACTATTCACCACCAGCAATCAGAACTAATATTTGACATTTTTTCCTGGGAAAGATTTAACCTTCGTTCCCCAGAAATGGTTCCAAGAATGTTATCACTCTCCCCAACTTCCCAAGGCTGACAATAGGATTGGAGAAAGGTAAACACAAAACAAAATTTAGGTGAGGTAGCTAGCCCTACCCTGACCAAAGAGGGCTCTCTCTTTGTCACTTTAATCATTCAAATTAATGGTTGAGTATCTGATGATTTTAGGCCAGGTATGTAGACTTAATAAATAGAATTTGTTTGATGTTTTGAATGTTGGATAGAAAAGTTAGTGAATGGACTGTATATAAGGTTCTTAGGTCTGAGCTTCAAGGTGAACCTATAGAGAATATGTGAGGAAAGATAGGTAGTTTGAAATCATATTAATTATTCTTTGAGTATAGGATGAAAATGGAGGAGATTTTGAATGAGCAGTGAGGTGAATTCATTCAGTTTAGAAGAAAATAAACATAATATTATGAATCTTGTCTAAAACAAAGCATGCATAAACATGAATTATGCTCTCAAAATTACAAGATAAAAATATATGAATAAGAGGACATGGTATTAAGCATAAAATTCTAAACATACATGAGAAACACAGATGCTCCAAAGCATACCACAAGTATCTCAACACAATTCCCGAAAATCTGTCTCTGATTTCATTCCACAAGCCAATTACAAGAGCTCCACTGCAATATGGGACTATCTAAGCCAAAAAAAGACAGAAGAGAGTCTACTTATAGAAAATATATACTATGGAACCTCATCAGGTATAAATCCATCCAAAATGGATCATAAATGCAAAAGATGAGTCATTTCCTAGTTTGTAGGGAGGTTAGAAACCATTCCTGAATAGCTATAAACTAGAAGTGTTTGTCCCTTACCTTAATTACATATTCCATAATTATGGGAGGAATAAAAAAACCCAATAACTCTAGTGAAAAATCTTAGGATAGGTTTTCATCGAATTTGTGACCATTTCTAAGCTTGAAAAGTGTCTTGAGGAATCCAATGCTAATTTGTGACAATTCTGATTGAAGATTTTAAAAACAATCTACAGAAGCGTAATAGAACTTTGGAGGCCATTTTGAGGCAATTTGAGAAGTAAAAATCCACTTCTGAAAGAACATTCAACTATCCCTGTGTGTCTAGTTTCTATAACATATTTAATTTTTCAAAATGGATCAAGGGAAGGCCTTCAAAAATACATTCTCCCAGGGTCACTCAAAATCATAACAGAGGGTTCCAGAAGTGTAACAAAGACCTTTTAGAGGGATTATTGAGGTCTTCCCAGAGGATTTTTGGGCTACAAGTGGTATGGTTGTAAATATTAAGATGTATTCTACAAAATGGAGTCATTAAGCACTGCAAACCCTTGTTCCAAACCCTTGAAAAGTTGATTTGATGATAACTTGTCCAAAATTGTAGAAAATGACCTAGAGAAAGTGTATTGTTGGAATTTCTTTCCAACCATAACACCTGTGCATAAAATAAAATATTTTTTTGTTCTTTGGCCTATTATTGACAAAAAACTCTTTCACTTTTGTAAAATTCATCTTCATTACTTGATAAACTAATTTTGAAGCCAAATTGTCCCTGTGTGCAATGTAAACCTTGACAAATGACCACGAAGCTCTAAAAATGATGTCTTGGGTATGATTTGGCTCAAAATTGGAATCATGACCTCCCTTGTAGCTTTGGTTCTCATTCTCCATCCTTTTTATCACATGAAGGATGAAAATTCTAGTGTTTTGATGGAATGAGTGAATGAATGGAAATCTAGAAAAACAATGTGTAGGAAAGGGTGGGTTTGCTGGATGAAATGAAGGGCCTTGAAGCTGAGAAAAATTATAGAAAATTTTTAGTAAGTTTTTTTGTGTGTTACCTTCAAGTTTCAGGTTTCATGAGGGAAAATGAGTGTGAGGGAGGTGTCAAAGTGTCCAAAAAACACGAAATTCCCAGTTTTGACTGTGAGAATATCTTGTGCATTAGTAGGGTAAGTTGGTAAGATTAAATGAGGGTGATGGGGTTAAGTAAAAATTATGAGAAAAAATCAGTGGATAGGGTATTGTCTTAACTCCACAATGAAAGTGGAATGAAGGGAAATGGATAATTTTAGGGTGGTAAAAACCGAAAAACGTAGGAAATTCCTAATTTTGATTGTGGGAAAACATGTGAAAACGTTTTTTAAGTTAAGAAGGTAAAATGAGGGTTATGAAGCTAAGTAAAATTTTGGGAATACTTCAGTGAGGAGTATGGCACCTTAGCTCCACAATGCATGTGGAATGAGGGAAAATGGATAGGTGTAAGATGGTCAAAAACCTAAAACATAGTCAATGCCCAATTTTGATTGTTTTCATTGTGTTGAAAAGCTAGAATGAGGGTTTTATTGTATTAGGGATGTTAGGAAAGGTAATATAAGTGATAGGAGTGTGGTAATGAAGTATAGGGAATGTATGGTTTAGGTTTTATGTGATGGAGTTAGGGTTTAGGTCAAGTATGGTAGGTTATGGTTTGTCATAATAAAATTTTAAATGTAGAGAGTGAACATATGGAAACAAGATTAAATGATCATGAAATGTATCAAAGTTTTCGTCATTCAATCCAAACACCAAAAAAGGATGGAGGTTTACCTTGTATAGAGGCTACACAAAGTAAAGGTGCTGATATTGAAGTTGATTTAGAGGTTTCCAAAGCCAAATACCTCAAACTTCTGCTTTTCCAGAAGCGTAACAACAATGGTAAAAGCATAACACTAAGGAACATAAGCATAAAAAAGAGGCACAAAAGCATAATAGCCTCACCCGAAAATGTAACAGCTTCACCCTGAAGCGTAACAATTGAGCCAAAAGCGTAACATGAGCTCCTAGAAGCGTAACAAAAGGGTTTTAAAGTGAATTTGAGCCTTGGATTTTGGAGTTTAGATACTATGGAGGGTAAGTAAGGTGAAGTGTTTCTCTTACCTACATGAAAAGGGTAACAATGAATAAAATGAATTTTCCTTTTCCTTTTATAAGCTAATGTTGGGAAAAATACTGAGAGGGGGGGGGGTGAATCAGTATTTAGATCTGACTGAAAAAATTATATATTCAATTCTTTACTTAGATTATTGCTTCATTCATTCATCAGAAGGTTAGTAAGCAGTAAGCATGTACAGTATTAACAGAATAAACCATCACACATAAGCAACACACATGAACACCAGTATTTAAGGTGGAAACCCAATTTGGGAGAAAACCACCACTGTTGTCATTTCTGTCTTCAATGTTTATTATTAAGAAAACTTCTTACAATTTTTGTTCTGGCGCAGACTTATACCAGCACGCAGGCACCCACCTGTAGAAATTTAAAACCTTCTCTCGTTCTCCAGTCACTACTGGAAGGGAGCTCCTGATATTGACACCAGCTTGTACTGGCAGAAAGCTTCCACTTTCATGCAGAAGACTTCATCCCTCAGATCCACCAAATTTCATCAACTTCTTCATCAGACTAACGTCAAGTATTCATTATTTCTTTGCAGATATTCCTAGGCATTCATCATTTCTAGATCTAGAGATCTTGATCCTTCGTCAACTTCATAGGTGCATCATAGATTCAACTTTTTCATAAAACAGAGTTCAATCACGCAGATATCTCTAAAAGAGATTTATTTATTAACAATGCCTCCGCATGCACACCTTGTATTATGATCCTCTTCTCCTTATATAGTTTAGCCTTTATCAATACCATGAGTAGAAAACCACTCAACTGCTAAAGGTATTCATATTAAAATTTGAACCAATCTAAATTGAAATCCCAATCTTCGTTCTTCCATGCATGAATTTTCCCAAAGATAATCTTTATCTCCGCCAAATAATACTATAGCCAAGGTTAAGTAACATTAACGTGCCGCTGATGGTTTTCTTTCTTTTATTGGAATTTTATTTATCAAATTCGTGGAATTTGATAAATAAATATTATTCACAACCTCTGGAAATTGAATATATAATAGAACTTTATATTAATAACCAGCACTTTTATCAAATGGCTTTTAAATAGACCTTTGGTTTCATCCCCACATACATAATCGACGGCCCAATAAATATAATTTAAAAAACTGGGGCCCATTGCTAACAATCGTTTCCATCTGACGGCGGAGAGCACATCGGTCGGCTTTAGATGATCCAACGGATATCGTTCGTTGATGATGCACGGATGATAACGTGCGATGGCACGCCGTACCTTGGGTAACCTTCGTGCATCTATAGCAAATGAACACCCTCCGATGACCCCTTCCCAGATCAACGACGTTCAATAATATCGCTTGGCTTCTTTTGTTGAACATTAACGTGCGATGGCGCACTTTGATAGCAGTTTTCGTGGGTCCACCTTTGCTACATGTCAACGTCTCTATGGAATCTCTCCCCAACCAAGAAATATCGCCTATCACCGAAGGGTGGTGCGATGAAACCCGGAAACTGCCTTCACTATTCACTCGGTCATGGTTCCTCTCTTCCACGCAGGGTTCCAACGCACTTCCTTTTGTTACGTTCCACCTCTTTCCTTCCAGGTTCCGTTCATGATTCCAAAGGGTTAGTCCATGTTCCACTAAAAGTTCAATGCAAAATACTTTGTTTTATTTCTTCCGTGTTGTAACTGATTTTCTCTCGCTCCTCGTTCCTTTCTCCATGAAAGCCAGTCAGCTCCTTACTAATAGCGTAGACCCTTCCATGTGGAGCTTAAAACCATAACTTTGTTCATATCATATATTCAATGAATATATAACTCCACTGTCTACCAGTTTGGATACACTGTCAACCGTATTAACATCGATTCCTCGAACAACATACAGAGCACCATTAATCCCCTCACAGGGTTTCTCACTTATCACGGATTCCATCAAGGTGCATACATTATGTTCACACATGAATTACCATTTACTAGAACATTCACTTATTCTTTTCTATTCAATGGCATTTGTCTCCTAATCTGTCTCTAGATAATTCTGCTGCTACTTTGTTTTCTCTTTTCATGGTTACTGTTTCAGATGCTCCTTCTTTGCCAATTCCTTTGCCATCAATGACAACATTTCCAACAATATCCCCCTTTTGCATTGATGGCAACACTCTGCCTCTGTTTGTCTTATAGATGCCCCTTTATTTTATTTTCCTCCCCCTTTGACATCAATGGAAAATGGTTGATTGGATCTAATCGGAGTTAACGTTAAAAGATGTGTGGTTAACGTTGATCTGGGATCAATGGTACTGCGGGTGCACAAACAGTCCGATGATTAACCCAAGGGTTACCTCCGCAGTTGACCCGCCCATCGGGCATTGACCACAGATCGACGGCTGTCATTAACTGCAGTAGCACAAACCCGATGATCATTCTGTACTAAGGAGTGCCTCCGCAGTATCTTGAATCTAATTTAATAAATCAAGTTCCTTTTGAGGTCCGGTGCCATACATATTGTGGGGCCAATAATACCAAGATCCTATGTACCGATAATACCATGCTCCCCCTGAGATCATGATGCATCTTCTAACATAATTAGAATGCCAACAATGCATTCTTCCCACAAGACCAATGCTCCCCCTTAACCTGTGCATCCAGAGATACCCAACAGCACCGCAACTGTGCTGAAGAATGCTGACCCAGCAAATTTTTTTCAGCAACTACCCATACGCGGTTTTCTGTCCTTCAGGAAAACCGCGTATTCAATTAATCTTCTGTATTTAAGTAGATCTGATATTCTGCACGATAGAGACTACTCCCAGCTTCTGTCTAAGATATTCGAACGCTTCCCTAGGTAAAGGTTTGGTAAATATATCAGCAACTTGTTCTTTGGAGGGCACATATTCCAACTTCACCTTTTGTTCAAGCACTTGTTCACGTAAGAAGTGATACTTGATGGGAATGTGCTTGGTCTTGGAATGCATAACAGGATTCTTTGAGATACTGATGGCACTTGTGTTATCAGACATAATGGATATAGGAGGTGAACATTTGATTTGAAAGTCTTGTAAGGTTTGCATCATCCAGAGAAGTTTAGTGCAACATGATGCGGCAGCCACATATTCTGCTTCTGTTGTAGATAAGGCAATAGAGCTTTGCTTCTTGCTGAACCGAGATACTAACCGAGGCCTCATATAGAATGCACCACCACTAGTGCTTTTCCAATCATCAACATTTCCAGCCCAATCTGCATCAGTGTATGCATGAAGAGTAAGATCAGCATTCTTTGGATACCATAGTCCAAAGTCTTGAGTTCCTTGTAGATATTTGAATATTCTTTTCACAGCCTGAAGGTGAGATTCTTTTGGATTAGCTTGGAATCATCCAACAATCCCAACTGCATGCACAATGTCTGGTCTTGTCCCAGTGAGATAAAGTAGACTTCCTATCATAGATCTGTATTCTAGTTGATTCACCGTGAGGGAATCATCATTTGAATTGAGATTACATCCGATTATCATTGGTGTACTTACATGTTTGCAATCTTCCATGCCATACTTCTTCAAGATTTTCTTAAGATATTTTGCTTGTGATAAGAATATGCCATCTGTTTCTTGTTGCACTTGCAAGCCAAGAAAGAATGTTAGTTCCCCAAGTAAAGACATTTCAAATTATTGCTGCATATCAGAAGAAATTTTTTGACTCATAGACTCTTCATTACTTCCAAAAATGATATCATCAACATATACAACCACAATCAATAGTTTTTCATTTTCAGTTTTTGTGTATAAGTTGCTATCAGCAGACCCCTTTGAAAATCCTTGTTGATGAAGATATTTGTCAAGACGATAGTACCATGCCCTTGGAGCTTGTTTGAGACCATATAGAGCCTTTTAAGTCTACAAAGAAGTTTTTCATCATTTCCCAAAATGAATCCTTCTGGTTGTTCTATATAAACTTCTTCTTCTAGATCACCATTGAGAAAAGCAGATTTAACATCCATTTGATAAACTTTGATTTTTTGGAAGCTTGAAAAAGCAAGAAACATTCTTATGGCTTCAAGTCTAGCTACAGGAGCAAAAGTTTCTTCAAAGTCTATACCTTCTTGTTGAGCATACCCCTTGCAAACAAGTCTGGCTTTATTTCTTATAACATCCCCATTCTCATTTAACTTGTTTTTGAATATCCATTTAGTTCCAATGGCATTTTTGTCATGAGGTCTTGGTACTAATTCCCAAGTGTGATTCTTTTCAATTTGATCAAGCTCTTCATTCATGGCTTTAATCCAACATTCATCTTTTCTATCTTGACTGACATTATGTGGTTCAATAGTGGACAAAAGTGCTAGATTGCTAGAAGATCCCACAAGAGTCCTTCTTGTTTGTACACCTGATCCCTTTTCTCCCAAAATTTCAGATTCTGGATGATTCTTTTGAACATATCTGGATGGAGCTTTTTTAGATAAATCATCTTCGGGTTCTTCATTGGGTTCACTGTCTATATCATTCCTATTTGATGTAGAAGGATATATGTCATCATCATCTTCATCTGTTGTTTGTTTTTCTTCTTTTGGAGCCGCAGGAGACTCATCAATAACAACATCAATACATTCAACAATATTCCGAAGTCTTTTATTGTAAAATTTATATGCTCTACTCCTAGAGGAGTAACCAAGAAGTATTCCTTCATCTGCTATGGGTTCAAACTTTCCAAGTTTTTTATCATTATTTTTGATAAAGGATTTGCTTCCAAAAATTCTAAAATGCTTTACAGTGGGAGGATTACCGTACCAGAGTTCATATGGGGTTTTATCACTATTTACATGAACATGTGACTTGTTGAGAATGTTTACTGTTGTATGTGCTGATTCTCCCCAAAATGTGTCAGGTGTTCCAGAATCATCTAGCATAGCTCTATCCATTTGTTGAACTGTTCCATTCATTCTTTCTGCAACACCATTTTGTTGTGGAGTGCCAGCTACATAAAACTGTCTTTTTATGCCATGTTGTTCACAAAATTCAAGGAATTCATCTGATGTATATTCTCCTCCTCGATCAGATCTGAGACACTTGATTTTTAGATCTAATTCATTCTCAACTAGTGTTTGAATATCTGAAATTTCTCAAATGCTTCATCTTTGTGCTTAAGCAGCCCAATCCAACACACTCTAGAGAAATCATCAATAAATAAGATATAGTATTGTTCACCACATGGTGACTCTTTCCTCACAGGTCCACATATGTCAGTATGAATGAGTTCAAGAGGCTTACTTGATGATCCTTCCTTGGCATTAAATTGTACTCTGGTTTGCTTACTGAATTGGCAAGATTTGCATATGATATTTTCAGGTAGAGTAATATTGGGAAGATCACGAAAAACTTTAAGTTTGCTTGATTTGTTGATTTGAGAGAAGCTCAGATGCCCCAACCTTCTATGCCATAGCCATTTTTCTGAAGATTTACTCAAGTAACAGTGTTCTTTGCAGTTCTTCAATACATACAGGTTGCTTGGGGTTCTTTTTCCTTTTATAATTGTTTTACCTGTATCAAGATCACGTACCACACATTCTTTTGAACTAAAGACAACTTCAGTTCCTTGATCACACATTTGACTTACACTTAACATGTTATGCCTTAATCCATCCACATACATGACATCATTATCTTTCACCTTTTCTTTTAGAAAAATAGACCCTTTTCCCTTAATGACCGCAGGAGTATCATTTCCAAATGTAAAATTATTTTCCTTTTCTAGAGCACTATATGCAAGAAGTTTGTTTTTGTCCTGTCATGTGTCTTGAGCATACGCTATCAATGTACCATTGATTTTCTTCACCTTCTGAAAATAACGCTATGCCACAATTTTCAACCTGTAATTCCTTCTTTTTCCATACTTGGGAGTTTGAAGGAACATGTTCTTTTGGCTGAACTTTGCTCCTGCATTCAGATTCTTCATGGCCAAAGTTATTGCAATAAGCACATTCAACTTCATTTTTAAGAGTAGAAAAGTTGTTGTAGGTATTCTTCTTTGTTTCAATATCAATCCTTTTCTTTCTTGCTTCTCTTGTCATGATGGTTTTATATGTAACACATTGAACAACTTTATGACCAAAATTGTGACATGAGAAACATTGTCCATTGAAGAAGAAATTTCTGCGATCATGAAATCTTCTACTTCAATTTACCTGTTGATTGGTGTTTCTTTGAAAGATATTCCTGTTAGTGTTCTTTGAATTGAGATGATCATGCTTTACCTGTAAATATTCTTTATTCCCTTGCTGAGTGGTAGCATGTTGTATACCAGCTGTAGCTGCTTTTAGATAATTTGGTGCTCGAGCCTGAGAAGATTCTCCGATATATCCAAGACCTGTCTTTATAAGAGGAGAATGTTGTACCTTGATAATCTCATCTAAGGTTTCAGATCCTTTAGCAAATCTAAGATTCAGAGTCTTTACTTTCTCAAGTTATTTTCTTAGACTTACTACTTCACACTCTAATTTCTCATTGTGTTTCTCCTTTTCTTCAAGTTGATTTTTCAGAGTCTTTATGGTTATTTTACTTTCTTCTAAGCATATTTTGAGTTGATTGTTTTCATCAAGAAAATCATTGTCCTCTAGAGTATCCACAAAAGTTTCATTTTCGTCTCTAGATTCTTTTTCAAATGCCATGAGAAGTCTAAGATCTTGTTCACATTCTTCCTCACTATCAGATAACCCATCACTGTCTTCATGAGTATAGTAACTTTTTCTAGTGCTAAACCGATTCTTATTCCTTCTTGCTACTTCCTTCCATTTTTTATGTGTTTCTTTATGAGGACACTTAGCAGCATAATGACCAACTCTTCCACAATCAAAACATTTGAAAGGAAGCTTACCTCTGAACCGTCCTGTGCCAAGTTGAAGTTTCTTTACAAAATTTACCTCATCTTCTTCTGAGATATATCCCGATCCTTCTGTTTTTTGTACTTCCTTCCCTTTTGTAGAAGCTCTGAAGACTGCTTCTTTGACTTCAGATGGTCCTCCACTTCTCATTTCATATGCATTTAGTATGCCATGAAGTTGCACCAAGGTAAGATTTTGAAGATCCTGCTTTTCTTCAAGAGCAGAAACTTTTGACTCAAATTTTGCCATCAGTGATCTTAAAATTTTCTGAACCAAAGTAGATTCGGTTATTGCTTCTCCCAGATTTATGATACGATTTACAATATCATTAAGACGTAAAAAGAAATTGGCAATGCTCTCCTCATTATCCATTTTTAGATTCTCATATTGAATTTTGAGAGTTTGGAGTTTATCACTTTTTACCTTTGCATCACCTTCATAACTTAGAATTATTTTGTCCCATATTGCCTTTGCTCTATTCAGCTGCATGAATTTGACAAATTATAATTCAGTTAGACTTCCCAATAGAGCATTGACCACCTTTGCATTTGTTTCATAATTCTTTCTTTCCGTCAGATTTGTTGGTACTGCAGCTGGATATTGATATCCTCCTTCAACAATTTCCCATACATCTGCTCCCAAAGACTGAAGATAGGATCTCATCCTTGTTTTCCAGAAGATTAAATTGTTTCCGTTAAATAGTGGAGGCCTGATAGATGATGTTCCATCTTGATTGCTCATCTTGCTTGATCTTCCTTCTAGCAGCTAAGCTTTTTCAGAAGAACCTGGCTCTGATACCAATTGTTGTGAAAAAACCTGAGAGGGGGGGGTGAATCAGTATTTAGATCTGTCTAAAAAATTATGCATTCAATTATTTACTTAGATTATTGCTTCATTCATTCATCAGAAGGTTAGTAAGCAGTAAGCATGTACAGTAATACAGAATAAACCATCACACATAAGCAACACACATGAACGCCAGTATTTAAGGTGGAAACCGAATTTGGGAGAAAACCACCGCTGTTGTCGTTTTTGTCTTCAATGTTTATTATAAAGAAAACTTCTTTCAATTTTTGTGCTGGCATAGACTTATACCAGCACGCAGGCAACCACCTGCAGAAAGCTACAACCTTCTCTTGTTCAACAGTCACTACTGGAAGGGAGCTCCAACCCCTTGATCTTGACACCAGCTTGTACTGGAAGAAATCTTCCACTTTCAAGCAGAAGACTTCAACCCTCAGATCCACCAAATTTCTTCAATTTCTTCATCAGACTAACGTCAGGTCTTCATTATTTCTTTGCAGATCTTCCTAGGCATTCATCATTTCTAGATCTAGAGATCTTGATCCTTCGTCAACTTCATAGGTGCATCATAGATTCAGCTTTTTCAGAAAACAGAGTTTAATCACGCGTATATCTCTAAAAGAGATTTATTCATTAACAACTCCTTCACATGCATGCCTTGTACTATAATCATCTTCTCCTTATATAGTTTTTTCCTTTATTAAAACCATGAGTCAAAACCACCAACCACTGATGGTTTTCTTTCTTTTATTGGAATTTTATTTATCAAATTCATGGAATTTGATAAATAAACATTATTCACAACCTTTGGCAATTAAATATATAATAGAACTTTATATTAATAACCAGCGCTTTTATCAAATGGCTTTTAAATAGGCCTTTATAAGTTGACCCCAGTTTTATTCATTCCACCAACTTTGGAATAACATTCAAAGATGATGGTCCAATCGCTTTTCGTCATAACAAATCTTGGTTAAGCCCGCAAACGTTAATTTGAAGAATCCCAATCAATATAATTTAAAACTGGGGCCCATCATTAACGATCGTTTATGTCCGACGGCGGAGAGCACATCGCTCGGCTTCAGATGATCTGAGGGATATCGTTCGTTGATGATGCACGGATGATAACGCGCGATGGCGCGCCGTACCTTAGGTAACTTTCACGCATCTATATCAAATGAAAACCGTCCGATGACCCCTTCCCAGATCAACGACGTTCAATAATATCGCTCGGCTTATTTTTTCAAACGCTAACGTGCGATGGCGTGCTTTGATATTGGTTTACGTGGGTTCACCTTTGCTACGTGTCAATGTTTCTATGGAATCGCACCCCAACCAGGAAATCTTGCCTATCACTGAAAGGTGGTGCGATGAAACCCGGAAACCCCCTCCACTGTTCACTTGGTCACGGTTCCGCTCTTCCATGCAGGGTTACGTCGCGCTTCCTTTTGTTACATTCTACCTCTTTCCTTCCAGGTTCCGTTCATGATTCCAAAGGGTTAGTCCGAGAGTTCAATGCCAAATACTCTGTTTTAGTTCTTCCTTGTTATAACTGATTTTCCCTCGCTCCTCGTTCCTTTCTCCATGAAAGCCAGTCACCTCCTTACTAATAGCGTAGACCCTTCCATGTGAAGCTTAAAACCATATGTTTGTTCATAACGAATATATAACTCCACTGTCTACCAGTTTGGATACATTGTCAACCGTATTAACATTGGTTCCTCGAAAAACATACAGTGCACCATTAATTATCACGGATTCCATCAGGATGCATACATATGTTCACACATGAATTACCATTTACTAGAAAATTCACTTATTCTTTTCTATTCGATGGACTCCGTCTTTGGAAAATTATTCTTGTTTCAGATGCTCGTTGTTTGCCAATTCCTTTGCCATCAATGAAAACATTTCCAACATTTTGAAAGATGTATGTTTATGGTCCACCACTAATAACTGACAAAAAACCAGTCTAAGGGTGTTTTGGGGTTTTCTGAGTTCTTATATGTAGCCCTAAGGTTTGTGTGAGTGTCCTATAGTTGAGTCATCATTTTGCTAGGATGGTGAAACAAATAGAGTCTACTCTTTGGCTATCAGTCAATTTTCTAAGCTTAACCGAAGGTTTAAATGAGTCTATAGGATTTTTTTAGGCTACTACGTGCTCAGTCCCACCGTGATTGCTAGAATGTTAGTGTCACGTGATTTGGTAGATTGGTAGACCAAATGATAGGGTAACATGGAACAAGTATTTGGAGTCCTAGGATCTAGCCTACCTGGACTCGAAGAGGGATCCCTCTATTGGGTGCAAAGGATGTGTTCTTTTTGCTTTAGGTAGATGATTTTAGGCTAGTTTTTAAGTGTAGGGTTTGTTGATTGTTTTGGTTTGGTAAGATGGTCAAGTGGAATAGGTGGAGTGAGAATATATCTAAGCCATTGGACTATGGAGTCAAATGAAAGTCAAGGGTGTCTCAATAATGAATCAGAGTGCAGTGCAAGGCCAATATAGCAAGGTTAATGGATCCTTAGGGTTATGAGTGAAATGGGATGGACATCAATTTTGTGAATAAGGTAGGGCAAAGGGAAATCAATAATCCTTTTTCAAATACCTATGAACAAGGAGGTCTTAAATATGATTAGCACAAGATACTAAGCATGAGCTAGAGAAAACCATTTACTCTATGATAATATTTTAAACCAATAAATATCCAAGATAAACATTCCAGTGAAACATAAAAAACATAAGAGCTTCTAACTTTAGTAAATTCACCTTCAGAATTTGGGAAAACATACAAGATAGCACAACAACTCAATCTATGAAAAGGGAACTCCTAAACATCATAAATAAAGCTATAAATAACTCTAAAACAAGTTGGTAGGCATGGAAAAAGGACAAGATTGAATGAGACCTCTTTGACTTAACCTATCAAACAATACTCCAAAGAAAGGTTCCAAGACAGAGTTTTAGAAAGTCTCAAATAAGCAGGGCATACCATGAATCATATTTGTTAACCAGCATATTAATCCATAAATGAAACTAACAAGCATAAGGAGGCTTGAAGAGCAGCTAAGAATTCTTCAAACACAACCAGTTGAGGAAAACATTAAGGCTATAAAAAACAGAAGGACTGAGGTGCCTCAAAGAGCATGTCTCAACCTATACTTTTTCTGATTTATAGCAACTAAGAAGAGTGAAACATAACAATAAAAAGGAAACATAAACAAATTAATAAGACATCACCATTCACCAAGCTAAGGAATATTGCAAACAAGCTTCTCCATCATCAAGCCAAACAAGCCATTCATCAACTCCACAACACCAATTTCTTCTCCAAGCTCATAAAACCATGTATATTGCTCTAAAATCTCATAAAATGCCAACAAAATACATGAGGGCCTCATGCTCTATTTATGGAGAAAAGGAGTACTAAAACCCTAAATATGGTAGGAAAATGTCAAATTCAACCATAAATGTCATTGATGGCCAAGAGACCATGCAAGGCCCAAGGCACATAATATCCTAAGAAATAAATTCCAAAATAACTATTTGCACCTAATTCTAGAGTGTTTTGCCTCAAAAAACTCAAAAATATCAATTTGCAATAGGTGAGTGTGTTTTGTTGACTTTTGGTCCAAAACACACTTAGACAGTCTCTATGCGCAGCGCCACTTCAGTAGAAAATAAGGTCTTTTATGAGTAATTTTTGGACCCCTTCCCGATGTCAGATTTGGCTTCGTGATGGCTCCTTGGAAGGCATGATGAGTATAATTTCACAAGATGCTTACTTTTTCATAAATGAGTGCCATTTTCCTGCCCAAAAGCCCATTCTCCCAACACTGCTCTATGCACAGCACCTTGCCTGAAAATGATGCAGAATGGTCAAAATTTTGGTGTTTTTTGATCTTTTGGGGGGTCAAAATTACTCCAAATGATCTGAAATTTTGTGAGAAGACTACTGATGATGAGAGGAATCCAAAAATTTAAATTTTACGAGATGAGGATGCACCAAATTTGTATGTAGCGGCAAGGGTGTTGCACACATAGGCCTCAAAATTTCAAAAACACAAAATTTTGTTCAACTTGGCCGAAAATTTGTGGAGAGGTCCTTCAAGAAGTCTTGGACACTTTTTGAGAAGCCTCAGCCAAAAATCCAAGGCTATCATGATTTTTTTCCTCCTTTAGGTTTTTTATCTCCATGAGGGCCTCCTTCAGTTTGGCACAAGCAAGCTTGTTTTTCTTTGCATAGTGCTTGGTCATTTTCTTCTAGAAAGCAAGGCCCCTTTTCACCTTCTTGAAGTGCTTGTGCTCATTCTTGTAATACTGAATGACCTGTTGTGCCATCTCGAAATCTCTTTCCCACTCCTTAAGCTATGCATCTTTTTTTAAGAGTATTAATCTAGTGGTCATCTCCTTGTCCTCATTTTCGCTGTCTAGATCAATGAATTGAGGCTCTTGAGTATTTTTCTTGATTCTATTACCTCTCCTTCCCTTTACCTGCAGCTCACTCCTTTACATTTTTTCCTTTCCCTTATCCAATGGTTTGATAGTTGGTGAAAGATGGCCTTTTTCCTTTTTGAGGCAGCAAACACATCTCTTTTCCCTCTATGGTATGTGCATGTGAGATGAGTGATTATAGATTTGGTAGTGTCCTTATCCTAGATGTGACCCTTGGTGTTGTCATTAGCTCCTTTATCTTTACTGTGGTCTCCATTAATCACCTCATGCTCTGTTTGATCACTGTTGTCCTGACCTTCAGCACCATTATCATCTTTATTCTCCTCACTACCTTCTATACTGCCACTTTGGCCTTCAAATTGATCATCATCTCTTGTACTTTCCTCACTTTGGTTTTTTCCATCATAAAGGTCCTTTTCTTCATCATATTTTGGGATAGCTTCACTTCCATTATCACTAGGAGGTTGATTTGTGTCATGACAGTCATGACAAATGTCATGACTGTCATGAATATTACTTTTGTTATCTGTTTTCTCACTGACTGCCATATCAGTGTCATTTCATTGGTCACTGCCTACCTCTTCAAACTTTGTTTCAACTTCATCATTTCCTTTTTCTTGATCTTCTATTTCCTCATCTTCTTCCTCTGTTTCTTCATGTTCATCATCTTCATCTATATTGTCACTGTTTGCACTATGACTAGGCTCATTGTCATGCTTATGCACATTTTTCTCTTGACTGTCACGTTCACTTTCTTGTTGACTGCCACCCTCATCATTGTCTTCACTATCTTCTTGGTATTCATATTGCTCATCACACTACCTTTTTCTGTACTTGGGAGTGATTCATTGGGATCACTATCATCACTGTCTTCCTCCAAGTGTTCATTTTTTTTGTCTTTATGACTACCATGTTCATCTCCCTCCTCCTTGTCATCATCATCCTCCTGCTCTTCCTCATTAAACTCTGTATCTATCCCACTATTTTCATCACTTCCACCATCATATTCTTGTTCCTCATTGCTACTATTACCCCCTTGTTCCTCATTAAACTCTAGTTTCCACTGTCATTTTCTTGTTCCTCATTATCACTATCATCATCTTCATTTGATGCATCAAGAGAAGAGGAAAGAGGTATGTTTCCTTGTGGAGAATGCATAGGTGGAGGTGAAGGAGCAGTGGAGGTAAGTGAGTGTGAAGTGGAAGGAAAATTTTGCTGAATGAAGGCTTGGGGATTTGCAAATATATCATGTGAGATGAAAAATTCCCAAGGGATTCCCTGTTTCTCTAGCTGGTGCGAAAAAATCATCTTAACCAAGGAGTGGTGAAAAAGGATTTTCATTTGGTGGGAATAACTCCTTTTCCTGACCACTAAAGCCATTTTGTTAATGCTCTGGTAGATATAGTATGGTAGGTTTATAAATTTAACCCTGGTGAAGTGCATTAGTAGCCTTATGTGATATGAATAAATCCTAGAGTACCTCCCCTCACAAGTGAAGTACTTGATGATCTGCCTCATCAGTAGGGCATATCTCTCTAGCAGGTGGGAGAAGGGGAAAATAGTCTTGCAGCCTTGTTGATAACTAGGTTTGAGGAAGGGCTCATAATAGCTTAAGGCCAATTTCTTCTGTTTGAACCATCTTTCACCAATATCTGGTATTCTTGTAGCTTTAGCAATGGATTTAGATGATAGTTAAAAATTTACTCCTGCTAGGTTGACCTGATGGTTTTGTGGCTGATAATGAATAACCTAGTCAAAAATGAGTGGTTTTGGACCTGTTTAACCCTCTCACAGAACTGATGGCATCCAACATCTTGAAAACATGCAAGGATCATTGGAGAAGAGGTGATTTGAATGGTATACAAAGGCTCAAACCTATCAGTTCTTCCTCCCTTGTGTTTTGGCTGGATAGGCCTTTGGCCTTCATCACTACTAGTACTAATATCTTCTCTGGACATGGTGGATGATTATATCCTTGAACAAAATGGTTTTTAGCTTGGTCAGAGCTTTAGGTATATGGAGGACAAATGAGTGATGGTGAGGGAAGATTTTAGAAAACGAGGGAAAAATGAAGTAATTCTAGGAATGATTTTAGATTTTAGGAGGAGGCTTAGCTTGTATTCAGTGTATTTATGCTAATGACAACTCTCCAATTGGTAATTCTTGCCCTAGAAGGTTAAATATTTGATTTCCATGTAGATTAGCGTTTGGCCAAATTTAGGTTTTTGATATTCTCCTTTGATTATGAATGAAAAAAGATCAATTTGGAGGGTAAATAAAATGACTACCAACCTTGTCTAACTCATGCAAGAGCCTGGGGAAAATTTGAGGAGGAGAAAAAGTGAGTTTGAGAATTTTTTGGCAAATTTAGCCAAATCTCCTCTGTGCGTAGCACCACCCGACAGGTCAAACCTGTTGGGCCTTCCCTGTGCGTAGTGCCAGGTTAGGTCAGGCTGTTGGCAGGCCTGTGCACAGTGCTAGGTTGGGTGTGGGTGGCTTGGGCGAGTTATCAGGCCTGTCAGACCTTCTCGATGTGTAGCTCCATTGAATGGTGGGCAAGTCGGGCCCGAACTGGGTGTGTGCGCAGTGCGTTCGCCAGTGCGTAGCACAGTTATTTTTTTCACTTTATCTGCCTTCTCTATGCACAATACCAACGACTCTGTGTGTAGCACCTCTGTCGGTGCGTAGTGCCTAAAAAATTCAACAAGTTTTGCAGAAAACCCTAAAAAACACGTTTTCAACAGCTCTCCTCTTCTCCTTCAAAGACAAAAATGAGTTGGGAAGAGGGAAGAAAACCTTTATACTTCCTTTTGAAAAATAATTTCATGATCAAAACCACTTTCTAATGTTTATTTTCCCTTCTTTCTTTTTGGTCCTTTTGTCCGTGTAGGTGGCAAAAATCTGAAAAATAAAAATAAAAATGGTTTTTTCCTTGGTTGGAACATCTTGATGTTTCTCTTGGATTTACAAAATTTTTAAACCAACTTAAACGTTGTCTCTTATCCACATTTGGAAACATGAAACAGTTCTTTAAAAAGAAAAAGGTCATTTTGACAAAGTTTTGAGGAAAATAGGTAGACAGTGACATTAGTGCTCTTTTTGAAGGTTTTCTTCACTTTATCTTTTTCATGAATTTCAACGCTTGTAAAAAGAAAACTTCTGATCATTTTGGTACCTTTACCTTGGATTCTTCAGCCCTGTATCTTTATGCTTTTGATTTCTTGGTGAATAGACTGAAATGAAGAATTTGGACCTTCTTTCAACTGACCTTTTGTCATGTTTTCTCTTTGAAGTAATGAAAAACCTTTTGGTGTGAAAACCCTAGCAGTTGGCATCAACAACTCCTTTAGTCCTCATACGTGCCACCATTGTGAGATACATTAGGTTTTTTTTACCTTATCAATTTTCCTATAGGAAGCCATTTTTTACAGTCCTACAGAAATGTCACTCATGGCTAATCTATCTCTTGTAGAATATACTTTTGATAAGGAAACAATTTTTGGAGGCTTCTTTTTTTTAGACTAATTACATGTTTGTTCCTTTGATCATTGTGACAGTGATATATCTCTAGTGGGAAAAGTTAGCATTTTAAACCATCTTGTGTCTCCCTTGGCCACTTTTGTTTTTGCAGGTGCCTACACAAATTTTTCTTTTGATCCCTTAATGCCTTTTTTGGAATTTTGACACCTTATTTTCCCAATAGTAAACTCATGATTAGTAATGATTTTATCCTTTGGCACTTTACCTTATGTTTGCCTCCTTTTGATCCATTTTAATGCCTCTACCTTGAAAATTCATGCCCTTGCACTGATACTCTTTGTCATTTGTCCTTTTGGTGAGGTGGAATCAATGCTTCTTTGTCAAACCCTTAGAGGGCAGCTTCAAACACTTTGAATTCCATTTTCTATGAAGAAGGAGGCTTTATCATCATTTTTTGACTAGTTTGTCATTCTTCCCAAACTCCTAGGTTTTAGGGCTGTCTAGAAAAAATTAAATAGTGTTGTATTCTAAGTTCTCTAAAACTTCTCTAAACTGATTGATTATTTCTAAAAATCTTCAATGTGAACTAGATGGAGTTGATTTGACCTTTGTCCTTGTAGCCCTTGTATTGATTCCTTGCACTGGTTCACTTGTTTTTCCAATTAGTCACAAAAAACCAAGATTCTCTAAAACATATGTTTGCTGCTTTCTCTTTGTTGTTGATGGTATTCTTGTGATGATTTTCCCATTACCTTACCTCTTTTCTAGGTTGATGGCCATCTTGATATTTTTGCAGTAATGTGAGAAAGGGCAATTGTCCCCTGTAGAATTTGTGCACTAGGCCAAGGAGGCCTTTTTTTGAATGACCCTTTGATCAATTTTGGACAAAGTTACTTGTCCCTTTTATTCTTCGAATGCAGTCTCTTTAAATAGGAAAAACAAATATTTTAGGATACCAAATCCACCCTATGACTTGTGAAAACCTAGGTGACCAAGTGGAAGGTTCCTTGGACTTGGCTTTGGACTAAAAACTTAGATTTTGGGGTCATTAAGTGTAAAACAGATTTTATGATAAAATGATGTATTGAAGATCCAAAATCCAATGTACTTGATTTATCTAAAGAGCCTACAAAGATAGTTTTTAGACCATCAATGCTTGGGGTATTTTTGGGGGACACAACAGAGCTGTTTAATTGGTGGCCTTAGGTAGCAGTGGGGGGTTTAGGCAAAACAAAACAGAGGATTTGGGTCAAAGGTGACAAAATATAGACAAAAGGAGTGACATGAGCCCCTAATGGGTTTTCTGGGACTGGCAAGCAAAGCTTGACATGGTGAAATGATAAAATAGTGAAAAAATATCTTTAAGGATGATGAAGGTAGTGAGATTTCTAGAACTCACAATGTTCATGAACTTTGTTTCTAGAAATCTAGGGAAATCATTTAGTCATCTATGAAGGCAAAAATTATTGATGACTAACAATTCCCAAATGGGGAATGCAACAATAGAATACAGAATGATATAAAAATAATGCAGATCATATTTTATAAATCAGGAGGCCAATATGGAGACCTTCCATTTGTCATTACAACATAAAAAATACATGTTAAAAGTGACCCATAAGGTGCATGACAAGAAATTACAAGTCTCCAACGACAGAAATCCCTCAAAATGAGGCGTTGCAACCATATATTAAGACAAAAAAAGCCTTACAACATTATTTATTGGCTCTGAAATAGCTATATATTACACATCAGATCTAGAGCAAGTATGTGGATAAAAATTTAGATCTATAGTAGATCCATACACTATACAAGCTCCTCTAATCATCCCCTTTTGGGGTTTCCAGCAAAATACCAAGTACAAGATGTAGATATGAGATCTAAGACTACAGATATATGGAAATATTCAGATATGGAAAGTGGATCTGATCTGATATAAAAAATAAAATGATCTCCTCCAACAGATATCCAAAGTGAAGGGTATATCTCCAACACCTAGAAAATCACTCTCCAAATGATATGCTGAAACACCCTGCAAATGCACCTACAGGAATAACAAAGATCAAGATATATACTATGATGTAGGGATCAAAATACAGTTGGCTTGCAGCCAATATATGAAGATGATGCTCAATATCTTCAATACAGTCCTCCCAATGAAGTAGAACCCTCCTCCACTGAAAAGAAGCATTGAAATGGATTAGATCTGAAAGATCTAATATCCACTTGCTGCAGCTTGCAAAAACAGTCAAACCCTCAACAGGATCTACACTGTAGTTGAAAGAAGAAGCTTGGCCTTTAGCCAGATAGTGGACTATGCAATACAAACTCTCCCAAGAGCTACTCAATGGGAAGATATGGGATTCTCGACCAGGAACACCCAATGCTAAACATCATTGATTCTCAGTTAAAAAAACAAGAGAAGGATATATTTCTAAATAGACAATATATTTAGAAATATAATGTTCATCAACAACCTTCTAATGCTACCAACCCCTTCCTTTTATAAGACAAGATCTTGCAAACCCTAAACCACATCCAATGATAATACTCCTTCCACACAAGGCACCTCCATCTAAAACTTCGTTGTGCCTCATTGATGGCCACCCCTCCATGACAGTGCTATAGATTTGGTCAAGGTTGACCCAGTCAAAGTGGTCCAACCCCTTTCACACCAAGGGTGCTTCAATTAAGCTGAAAAATATGATCCACTTTCACATGAGAAGTGGTTTTATTCACAATAAAGAGTTTTATAGATCTCCCCACCCACTTATTCACCTATATATGTGACAAAACAAAATTTTAATATTCCCATTAGTTGTAGGCTAATCTAGGAATATTACAAATTAAAATATATTAAAATATGAAAAGACCCTAAAAGTGACATGAACATTTATAAAAATGAGAAAATTAAAAACATTTTTACTTTTTACTTCACAAGCCTTGGAAGAGTTTTTTTTACCCTTTTTTCCCTTGATCCTCAGGAGCATATTGTGGGCGATCCAAGAAGCTGATCAATGAGCCGTTAGCATGAGGTAAGAGCCACACTCATCTTATTCATTTTCATACTTATCTTAGCATTTCTTATAAAGCATATTGATTTTTGGAGAAGTTTTTTTAATCTCGGGCATCGCAGTGGATCGGCGCGGGGATGCCATATCGGGATTGCCCCGCTCCGCCTTATTTAACTTTGGTCTGGTGTCGATCGGTGCATCTATTTTTAAAATGTCCACTAATCACAGAGCGTAGAAAGACACACAATTTCCTCCAAAAAAATCCATTCAAAATTGATTTTTATGCATGGATATTGACAAAAGGATGCTTAAAAGTTATGACATAAAGGAAATACCAAGAATTCATGGTGATTGAGTGGAGAGAGAGGAAGCATGAATATGTGGATAGGGAAGCAATGGAAGACCAATATTTTCTTGATGCTTTAAGAAATTGCGGGCTCAAATTATTTTTAACTCCCGGCTTGAGATCTCAGCCAGATTTTCTGCAGTACTTGATAAGCATTTGGGACATGGGAAGAGAGAGATTTATAATCGGCAAACAAGAGTTGGGGATCAAGGTTGCTGCTATTTAATTCATCACTGGGCTATCATGGAGAGGAGAACAATCTCAGTTGGTAGGGATAGAGATCATGGGGGAGAGCATGGACATGCTCATAGGGAGGCAGTGTTAAGAGGCAACCAAATCTTCTAGTGGGAAGATAAATATAAGCAACATGAACAATTTTCCTTTCAAAGTAGTCCTATATACCATAACACGTGTTTCTGTGGCACAAGCATCACATGAGGCTACGAAGGCCCAACTCCAAACAACTATGGACTTCATGGCACCCACTGTTTTTAACTTGGCACAAGTAGTGTTGAAAAATATGAAGAAACAACTATCCAAATGCAAAAATGGTTGCCTTAAAGAGTTTGGGTGTGGTTCAATTTTAACAACATTTTTTCTAGAATGAGTGTCACTATTCCAATTTCAGTGGGTGGAAGTGGCCACACCCATACGATGGGATCCATGCATGACCAGGTGGAGTGAGTTGATGCCTTGCACAGGGGGTGGAAAACACATGTAGTACAAGCCTTTTTTGTGTGTGTGGTTGAGGTGACATCTCATTGTCAGAGAGGAATGGTCGAAATCTGGGACTGATTTCTGAGTTGACCCAGTCCTTTCGCTTCTTAAGGGCGAACATTGGGATGACAGAAATAATTTTTTTTTTTGTTAACTTCTGAATTTTTATAATATTTTATATATATTTCTTCCGATGTTTAAACTTATGTGTTGCAGATGTCGGACCACAGATACTAGCTATAATATCTATTTTCAAAAGAGTAGAGAGGGATTTTGAGGCTGCTTCATATGAGGAGGGAGTAGATGCTGAAGAGGAGATTGCCTAGAATCTGGATGCTTTGACTACCGTGATTCTGGAATACGCTCATGTTCAAGATATTCCTCTCCATTACTAGAGGCATACTATAGGGGTGTCCAACCGTATTCATCGACTACTGACTCAAGTCATTTGACCAGTGGATTGCTACCATGAACACCATGATGATTAGTCTAGTTTTGATTTTTGCAGTTGTAGTCTTTTTGGGACCTGTGAGTCTCGTTATGTATCAGAACATATATTTTTTGGGGGTTATAATGTACTTGAAAAATTTTGAAAAAAAAAATCACAGACACACACACACATGCACACACACATATATATATGTTATATTTTCCGGTTTTATACATGATGTAATGATGATAATAGTTTAACAAATTTTGCAAATGTCTATATAAAACATAATTAGCCAATGCATCTATTAATGTATTCATGTGTTTTGGAATGTGTTGATATGTAAAATAATCAAAATTCCTTTATAAAAGACGAACATGTAGATACATTCTCAAAATTTAAGGGTGTTTGACGAAATATTTATCGTTGATTTGTAGGACAAGTCATGAATCTAGGTTTACAACCAATTCTCTAATGCCAAGAGTGATTGCTTCTGACAGAAGTTCGATGACGACAATGTATTCAACAATATTATTGGTTGTACAACCTAAATAGATACCTTGCAGATCTACTAACTCACCATTAGGGTCATAGATAACCCATGTTGTAGAGGATAAGTTCTGAGTACTACAATAGGCACCATTAGCAAAACCGACATAAGGAGTTAAACACATCTGCAAATGAAGTAAAAAAACATGAGCAGGAAAACCACTTGCAAACACACACCAAACCAAAATTGTACAAAAATGAAAAGCACACTAATGTACACAAGTAATTACATGAAAATATTACACATAATAATTTTTTAGATAAAGCCCGTTTCAAGGCTTATCCAAAGGGTTACCTTCATAATCAATTATCTCATAGGCACCTTTTTTCAAAACACATTTTACAATGTATGGCCCATGCCACATTGGTTTGAATTTCCTTCCCCCAGCTTATCGTGTGATTGGTCATAGAGAATAAAAAAGTCTCCTTCAGAGAAGGCATGTGGAGAAACAGTCTGATCAAAATGGGCTTTGACCCATTTCTTCTGAGCTTCAGTAACTAAAGTGGCGAAGCGACGAGTTTAATCAAGGCTTTATAGATATAGGAGATGTTCCTCCTCTGGTGAGGTATCTAGAAGAAATTCAACGACTAATTTGAGTGAAGGAATTTTACATTCAATCGACAATGTTGCTTCAAGGCCATATACTAACTGAATGTGAGTGAATCTAGTAGCATTTTTAGTTCAGGTTTGGTAAGTCCAAAGAGATGAGAAAAGCATGAGATGCTAGTTTTACTTGTGAATCCCAATATTGCACTGAAGCATTGTAACTAAGACTTTGTTGACTGCCTCAACTTGGCCATTGGCCTGAGGGTAATATGGAGTTGAACTGTCATGATGCAGGCCCAAATGAAAGGTCAGCTCAACCATCATGTAATGGTGAAAATGTGAGCCATGGTCAGTGACGATGGCTTGAGGGACTCCAGACCAAGAGATAACATGATTGAAGAGAAATTGAGCTACAATTTTACCATCAACAACATATGTAGGCATCGCCTTGGCCCATTTGGTAAAATAGTCAACGACGACGATAATATAAGCATGCCTGCTGACCGAGTGAGGGTTAAATGTCATGAAATAAATGCCCCATCTAGCAAAAGGGATGACGGTAACAACTGGGTGTAAGGGTGCGGGTGGGGCACGCATCTTCTGCTGGTAAATCTGGCAACTGTGACATTTACGGACAACAAGAATGCAATCCATGAAAATGGAAGGCTAGAAATAACCATCATGAAGGATTTTCTGAGTTGTTGCGTATCCATACATATGACTGCCACATGCCCCATAGTTGAAGTCGTTGAGCACTCTCTTAGCCTCTTCAAAATTTAAACATTGACGAAGAATCGAATCTACGATGACGCTATATAAAGTATCCCCAATAATACTATATGGTTGAGAGTGAGGTCGAATGCGTCGACTATCATATTTGGTCAACTCATATAGAAAGGTTTGGTTTTGGAGATACATGATGATATCATTGTACCATGGATCGATAGTGATGATAAGGAAGAGAGTGTCATCTGGAATGTGCTCATCAAGATTAGAAGGGGCAGAAGCAAAGGGAAGGGAGCATATCAATTTGGTGAAAACCAATGATTTTTTGGATTTGGTAGCAGTGAATTCCAAATCAAACTCCTGCAGAATGAAAATCCATTTAGAATATTTTCCCCCAAGTAACTGATGGGTCAAAATATAGGTCATGGATTGAAATCAGAGATCACGGTAGTTGTGCAAAGGAGAATGTAATGCCAAAAGCACTGAACAACATGTACCACATCTAAAGCCAGTTTCCCAACATGGGCATATCGAGTCTCTGTATCCATAAGGTTGTGGCTAAGTTAATAAATGACATGTTTAGTACCATCATTGTCATCTTGTACCAGTACCATACCAATAATACCAAAAGTAGCTGCTATGTAAAGGAAATAGTCACAATGGTAATTCAGGGGATGGAGTAAAGGAGCGTTGATAAGAATGTTCTTTAAAGCATCAAAGGAGTTTTGAGAAACTTCATCCCACAGAAATAGGGTCCATTTTTTAAGAAATCGTGCAAAGCCCTTAGTGAGCTTCGCATAATTGGGAACAAAACAACGAAGGGAATTAGCTTACCCTTGTAGGCTCTGCAGCTGATGTAAAGATGAAGGAGGGGGTAAATTAATGGTAGCCTCGAATTTTAGTGGATTGGGATGGATGACTTCCTTAGAGATGACAAACCTGAGGAGTCTGCCAGATTCAATACAAAAGACGCATTTATGTGGATTCAGACGAATATTATAGTGTAAGCAGTGTAGAAAATTTTCTCAGAGGTGAGCAGGATGGTCCTGATGCTTAGCTGAATGGGCACGAAGGTCATTCAAGTAAGGCTGAACGATGTGTTTGATATCATGGAAAGCATATGACATCACGCATTGAAAAGTAGCACCGACATTCTTTAGATCGAAAGGGAGCTTCTTGTAGGTAAAATTTACCCATGGATAGATGAAGGCAGTCTTATGTTGATCGATCGACAACATGTTAATCTGGTTATATCTAGAAGAACCATCCATAAAAGAAAATATCTCACTCCCAGCGTATTCATCAATGATTTGGTCAATGAAAGGAGTGGGATAGTCAGCTTTTCGGCATACACGATTGATGTCTCAATATTCAACACAGACGTGAATATTACCCTGATTTTTATTGACAGGGATGATATGGACACCTAATCTATCAAAGGAATCAGATAGATGAATCCAGCATTAAGAATTTTGTCAACTTCTCCCTTTATAACAACTACCTTTCGAGGATGCACGGGACAAATTCGCTGACAAACAACTTCACATTAGGATAATTCAATATCTTAGGCACCACTATACTCAGATTGATGCCAGGAATTTCCTCATAAGACCATGCAAATACATCTCGAAACTCTTGAAAAATATTGGTGTATAGCTTCATCTCATCCAGAGAGAAATTTACCCCAATTTGAATGTTCTCGACAATTCCTGGTTTCACAGAAATGGAAATAGGCATCGTTGCAGTAATGCTTCCCATGTTTCCTTCAGAAAATAGCCCATGTGTCGATATGGGTGTCGGAAGTGGAAAATTCAGAGCAGGAGAAGTGACATTTTTGAGACACGATGAAATTAATCCAGGGCTTGGAAGAAATGAATAACAATGATGGGTATCATCCCAAGGTGTTTCCTTAAGAGACATAGTTTCCACGATACTTTTGTCAGAAGGAAACATCTCCTTCAAGGTATCTGAATAATCCAGAGAACCAAGTCAAGGAGATTGGGAGTGTGCATCAAAATTCATACTAGAAGTAGTACGACCATAATCAAGAACTGAAGCCGAAACGATTTCACATAATTGAATTCTACAGGGCTTAATGACACAACATTTCCGAAAGAATAAATTTGATCAAGGGAAGGGATGATCCAAGGATTAGAATAAGTAGAGATCATATTGAACTGAGCAGTGTTCAATGATGGAAGAAAAAAGAGACCCATTAGGGAAAAATATTTAAAAATTCCTATCCCTATACTCTCATATGGTGTGGCGGTATGCTCCACATATGGCACATTTCCTTCTAAATAAGTGGAAGCAAAAAATGATGATTAGTAAACAATGATAATCTTCCCTTGATGTGGGAAGCGAAGAACATGAAAAAGAGTGGACAGCATAAAAATCATAGCATGAGTCCAACTACGACTGAGTAGAAGATTTTAATTGAGTTTGGCATTGATAGGTTCTACTTTGACATTGACTATTTTTCCTTCCAAAGTGATAGGAAATTTAGGGATAATACCAAAGGATGAGAATACCTTCCATCAAAAGCCTCCAAAGTGTTCAGGGACTGGATAAGAGTCGAAGAGCCGATGGCTTTCCAAAAAGACACATACATGATGCAGGTGGACACACCCTCTTCCATGAATGACCAATGGATATTATTTCCATTAATAATTACTTAAATAAGGAAATAAAGTTAATGGGGAAGATGTGGGACATGATTTTCTGGGTTGAAATTAATGAGACTTGAATTATTCAAATAAATTCCTCCAATGGAATATAGTAATGATTTATGTTGTGAAGGAAAACTCTGAAGAACCTTTAACACAGACATAGCAGAAGGCACATGAGCCAAATCCTCAATGATATTGTAATGTTGAGAAGCTCAGGCATGTGGTTTATAAAGGGATTTTCAGAGCACACCTTTGGAAGGTGGTCGGATAATGGAATCAGGACTACGTTTTTCAATATGAAGAGGACGAGAAGAGGGTGGAGGAGAAGGAGTAGGAGCATCGAAAATTTATTTCTCTGTTGAATAACGAGAAAGAGTGGAATAATATTTGGACCTGGTGGCCACAGAAATGGGTGCTCATCCATTCATCATGAACACTTGGGAACTTAAGAAGGAAGAAGATGGGGGTTGTTCTACCATCTGATTTTGCTGAGATGGAAATATTTCTTTGAGTACAGTCGGAGTTCCTTGAGTACCTTTTAGTAAATGCCTAACTTCGGCCCGTCGTGGACAGTCTTTAGTGTAGTGCTTGTTTTCACAGATTAGGTAAGGGTACTTAGGCATGCACTTGATTCTATCATCAGTACGAGGTTTGGAGAATCTTGTTTCGGGGAATTAGATTTGAATTTTCCTTTGCCCCTATTTTTACCTTTGGAGGATTTTTTTTTCGTGGTAGACTGAACAACATTAACCTCCACAGTTTTACTAGGATTTGAGGGATTACACAGAACAAAATCGAGGAGGAGTTTGATTTCTTCTTACGAGAAGAAGAATTTCGAGAAGTACGGGTAATCGATCCAATGATGTCTTTGACAGGTGGTGTCGTCAGAGCTTTGGAGGTTTTAGGTTTAGTAGAATCATACAGAGCGTCAAGCTAGAGATCATACAATGTGCCAGAATGGAATATACCAAATCAAGATATTGTGCACGAGAAATGGCTTGCTATTCTGTGACAAATGCCCCCATAGAAATATCCTTGGTGATCTCATTGATGAAGGATTTGGTAAACCATTCAGTCAAGAGTTAATCAAGAATTTCAAACTTGATCAAATGATTACGCCATCTCCATTCATGGATATGATCAGAGATATGTGTAGCCGTATACTATTTCAAGGATGTGAGGAGTTGAGTTCCTGTTTCATAGCAAACCGGTAACTGAAAGTGTGTGAGGAAAGCCATAGCGATATAGTTGAAATATTTGAAGGTTTCACAAGGAAGCTCAACGTACCAATTATTAGCAGCACCAATCAATGTTCTCTGAAAAATATGCCGGTGAATAGAGTCATCAACCAAAGAGTTAGACGAACACTAAAGATGGTAAGTCATGGCATGTGCTTGGGGGTCTTTTTCATCCTTTCCTTAAAACTTGGGGCAATCACTTGGGATTTTGGTTGGAACCGTGATCTAATATGTATTATGAAGGATTGGATCATTAGTTAACCTCGATACATCAGGGAGTTCCAATGTTGTAATAAAAGGAAATTGCGGATTGAAATGCATGATTGACCTTTTGATAAAGACCCATTTGAGGATTCCAACCAGGTTGGGAGAAATTTTTCCCCCATGGGTTTTGTCTGGAGGGAATTTTCCCTTAAGGATTGAAAATTTGTTGATTTTGACCATATCCCAACTGTTGACCCAAAAACTGATTTTTACCTACAACATACCATTGAGGTCTAGCTTGAGTGTAATTCACAGCACATGGATTTTTCTATTGTTGAAATTTTTGGAATGTAGTGCCCTATGGTTGACCTTGTGAACCCAAAAGGTAACCTTGGGAACCCAACAATTGACATTGTGAGGCCAAGAGTTGACCTTGAGGCTGTTGGATGGTACCCAAGGTTTTGACGTCACGATACTGAGTGGTTGCTAAGGGTGGCCAGGTTTCCCCTGAGAACCAGGTTGACCTGGCTGAACAAAGATCTGAATTTGATGAGACGAGGGTTGTCCTTGTTGGAAAAAAGGCTGACCTTGCTAAAATTAAGGTTGGCCTTGTTGACTAGAAGGTTGTTCCTATTAAGAATAGGAAAACTGACCTTGATGGGAAAAAGGTTGGTTAGATTGTACATAAGGCATTGCCTTTTGCAAATAGGGTTGAACTTGTGGCCCATAAGGTCGTTGTTGACCGAAGATAGGCCCTTGCTGATATGCATAAGCCCCTGATTGAATACCAGACTGCCCTTGAAATGAGTGCAGATTAAAAAACAAGGTCTACAACTGATGGGAACCAAACGGGACATAGGATTACTGGTTGAGTATTTGGTTGTGTAAAACTGGCTGATAGTGATCATATGTTAACCCTGTTGCACTAGATGATCAGGAAGGCATAGGGATACTACCAACAATTTGAGAAGAGCCCGAGATGTGAGTCTATAATCCACTCATAGATGGTCCAACTAAATATTGAGAGACATTCGACAGGATGGACCTCCACCAGAAATTGGAGTCGATGGAATCGACGTGGGAACACTAATGGGAGGTGATGAAACACTGACACAAATAGTTGGTTGCATGGGAAAAATTAATTTGGTTAAAAACAAACCAGAGGTAGATATCATAGTATTATGCCAGATAGTATTGTGATACAAAGGCGTGGCACTCGAAACACCTGAAACTAGGTGTCCCAATGAGGTGTAACCTTGTGGAATTAATGGCTAGGTGGAAGGTTGAGAGGTTTTACCCCCATAGGGAAAGTGCTCAGGAGGGAATTGATGTCCCTCATATAAAGAATCATCCATACCACTAATGGTGCTTGAAACCTTAAGGGGAGATGAAGCCTCTCCTTTAGAATCCATTGGTGCAAATAGCCGACGAGCGGCTACACAAGATGTAAGCGGTGAATGTACGAATGGTACACCAGGTGTATCAAATGGACTATATAACCATTCAGGAGAGATCTCTAAGGAATCAAATAATGTATTCCAAGAAAACATGATATAGCTTACAGACTCTTTAGGAGGAGATCGAGTAGCAAGAGGTTGAACACTTCGAAGGATGGAAAACTCATCAGTTTGAGTTCCAGTCGATGGCGAAGAGTCAGAAGATGTAATATTCCAAATTGGGAAAAATAGGAATATAGATCATAAAAATGGAAATTGCAGTGAAATATAAACAAAAAAAATAAGAGTAGATCATAAAGCCATTTTATTATACATTATAGCATAAAATTTGTACAAGACCTTGAGGAAAAAGACACTCAAGCTAGGCAAAATAATCCTCTAAGGACCCAGTACATGAAATGTGAAGAACAACTGCTATACAAAATTCCGAAGGCTATGGTAGTGCAGTTTTTGTTGGGACTAACTACTGCTGTAAATTAGAATACATGGATCTACTGATATAGTGCTTAGAAAATGTTAGGATCAAATATGTAGACTTTCTAGCACAATTCCAAGACAACCCAGAAGGGGTTTTCGGAAATACACAAAATGAAAAAATAAACCCTAGGGTCAAATAATGCTCTGTAGCTAGATAACTATTGGGAGGTGTATTATATGATGCGAAAATGGCTGACACCCCTCATCACTGACTTTCTGGATGAAGGGCTGCTCTCCTCACTTGAAAATAAGGTTAAGAACTTGGGTACTTGACTCTCCACTGCAATTACCCTGCAAAATAACATAGTTTCTGAAGGAGAGTATGCTGTAATGATGACTGTTGCTTGGCTTGATGCCGTATGGTGGAATAATTCTGAAGGAAATTCCTTGCTAGCCTCCCAGATTAAGGGATTCTCCCCTCACTAGAAAACAAGCTCAGAAACTGGGTTTATCAACCCTCCACTGCTATTGCCCTGAAAAACAACCAAATCCTTAAGGATAATATGCTATGGATGATGGATTAAGCCTAGCTTGATGCCATATGGTGGAAATGAAGCTCAATGAACCTCTCCTGAGTGAGCACTCTAAGTACCCTGAGGATGAGGGTGGGATTTCCGCTCGAAAACACCCTTGTGCTAAACAACACATCAGACTCTGCTAAAGTGCTAAAGCGTGCATAAAGACATAAAATACTAATACATAAGCAATAATCAAAATCCCCTCTATGTCTACCATACCCTTCCTTATATTCTTGGTGAGCTTCCTCACCCTTGCTCCCACTCATTAAAGATGCTACTTCCATGCATACACTCCTCCACCATAACTACGTTATCCTCCAATAACTCTGCACTACCTCCATGACAACGCTGGTGATTTGGTAAAACTTGACCCCATCCACATGCTTTAGCCCTTATTCACACCTAATAGTGTTTTATTTAGTTGATACAAAGATCCAAATTCACATTAGAAGTGATTTTATTCCTACTAAATAGATTTATAGGCATCTCTACCCTCTTATTCATCTATCTAAGTGACAAAAGAAAAAATTAATATTCCAACTAGCTGAAATCTAATTAGAAATATTACAATCCTCCCCTCCCAAATTTTGCTTGTCCTCAAGCAAATACAAGGATGGATACTGCAAAAACTCCTTTCCTTCCCCTATAGAATCATCACCCGATAGACTCCTCCACAAAACCATATGTTGTCCAATAAATCTATCCCTTAGCAGCCCCTCCCAAGTGTCCAAGTTGGCCCTTGGTGAAAAAACAAAATTTCTCACATCATAAAGAAGTGGAAGATCTATGGAGAAAACTACATGATGTCTAATGGCCTTATTGAAGCATGAGATATGAGAAATGTTGGGGATCTTGATCCCAATGAATCCAACCTACATGCCACTCTCCCAACAAGATGGTTCACCATGTGTGGCCCATAGAAAAGCTCAACAGTCTCCTACTTATGTAATGTAAATGGGTTGTATGGCTGAAAATTATGGACCAAATTTTCCACCCCAAGTTGTCCCTCTACCCATCGATGATACGTGTAGAACTACTACAAATCTTGGGATGCAATAATGTTGTCCTCAAGTGGTCGAAATGCATCCAGAATCTATAGGATCGAATATTTGGTTCTAGTAACTTGCTTTCCCAACCTATTATATCAATAGTGAATAGAACATCATAACCATATGGAACTAAGAAGAGAGATGCACCAAGTGCCATGTGAAATGCCAAATGGTGATAATATTCCCTTAAGTAAGACCAACTCAGTTTGGCTCCTTGATGCCCCTAAACATAATGTGGCAAGTAGCTTCCTAACCATTTGCCTTTTGTGCTTATCTGCTCATCTACTTGTAAGTAGTACATGGCATTAGGTGTCAATTGAGTACACCCAAAACAGAAAAATACTTTCCCAAAACCATCTAGGAAATGGCTATCTCTATCACTGATTTTGGTCTTAAGAAGACCATGAAGTCCAAGGAGAGGCTTGACCTCTTGTGGAGAAATTAATTGTAACTATATGGAAAAAGAAAGCAAATACTTTTTTTGTGGATTAATAAGTACAAAGACACAACCCCTACCATGTACTATTGGCAAGCTGGTGATGAAGTCCATAGATGAGCTCTCCCATCTCTCTCTCGGAAAAGTAAGTGGTTGTAACAATTGCAGGATGGTTGTTTCCCTCCTCATTCTTCAAGAAAACTACACATCTCCTGATATGTTGGAGAACATCCTCCTTGAGACCCTCCCATGAGAATCTCTCACGAATGGCTTGATATGTCCTGATGAAATCCTGGTGATCGAAAATGAGTGAATCATGTGCTGCATTTAGAACCTTCTCCTTGAGCTTAGAACCTCTAGTCAAGAAGATTCGATCCTTGTAATATATGACTCCATCCATCACTCTATACCTTTTATCCATCACTTGCCCATTAAGCACTTCACATGTAAAGTGATTCTTGGAATATTCCACCAATAGTTGGGACTCCCAATCTGGATCTGTGCTCATCAATGACAACATTGCCAACCTTTGTGATAAGGCACTTGTCACCTAATTGCTCCCCTCTTTGACATGCTCAATGCCAAAGCCAACTTCTAGAATACTACTATCCCGCTTTTGCTTCCCTCCTTGCAGCTGTTTTTCCTTAAGAGAAGATTGAAATTTATGGTGGTCAATCTTTTCTTGGAATTTATTGCCCATCCAAACCTCCTCAGCTTGGCCAATGCATGTATGAAGACTAGAAACACTCTACCATATATGGAAGAATCCTTTCGATGTGGAAGTATCTTCTAACTCTCAACGGATACATATTATCCCTCTTGCACCATACTTGTGTCATCATCCACTCCTGAAGCATCACCTTTTAGTGAAAAATTCTTGGTGAAAGTTGGTAATACTGATACCAAACAATATTCATCTCCTCCTTGAGCCAATCAAAGACCCTCTACGCTGTGCATGCCCTATACATGGATCTCCTCTTAGCTAGATCTGAGAGTAGTGTCACTTGTTGTGAGAAATATTTAACTAGCTTCTAATCCAGGGGCATCCCTGCTGGAATGCCTCGAAATAATAAAACATCATAGTCTAGAGTAAACTGCATATATGAGTGGATTAAGTTGTCCTGGATTCCTCTATGAAAATCAGTCTCCATATTATGTGTGGAGGATTCCTGAGGTGGATAGGTGTGCATGCCCCTGATATTTTGATGATTACCATTCTTCTTATATATCCATGCCATCTGCAAGGCCTCCCAATATGTAGTGACTTTCCCTAGTGTAATAAGCCACTGCACACCCAATATCACATTGTTGTCATGGGTGTTGACCACAAAGAATTGATCTATCAGGATGTATGTCCCCAAAGTCATATTCAATGATGGAACACACTTCCCCCACTGCTTAGTCCCAGGGACCACAACGAGAACCCTTTAGAATCACTGGTTGGTATGTATCCCTTCTGCACTAGTTGGGCATTAATAAAATTGTGGGTAGTCCCACTATCTATCACATGTTTCTCTTGGATTGTGCCTTGATCCCCTAATGTTAGATTCTTTGGAACTCCCCACAAGGATGCAAGGGATCCTCTAGTTGGAGAAATTACTCCATTTCCACCTCCAGGTGGTGGTGGATCTTCTCCTAGTGCTACAACGTTCGTATCCCCTCCCAGCCCTTCTTATTCCTCCCCCTCATTATTGTAGAATACCTCATCATCAATAAGAGATCATTTTCTTAGTCCTCTATTGAGGGAGGAACCTTCATAGATTCCCCTTTTGAATGAGAGGAGAAATCTTGCTGAAGGGGAGCTCTTGCCCTTGGAAATATATTTTGCAAGTCTCTAGCCCTCTCAATATCATCTTGGAGCGTAGTTGTTCTAGTGGATTCTACCAACTTATGAAAAGGTTCTGCTAGTTAATCAATAAACATGTGTACTCTTCTAGCTATGGATAGATCTAGCACCATGACTGAAAGTTTCAAAAATTAAGAGATATAAGTCTCTGGATCTCCTGACTTCTTGAGCTTAGCTAGCTCAAAAAAATGAGGTTCTAAATCTCTTTAGTCAAATATCTCCACCAATATTTGGTTAAATTATTCATAAGAAGTTATACTGGCATTCCCCGATGTAGATAGGCCATGAAACCACCACTCATGTGCTTCACATTCAAGGTGAAAAGCTGCTATCTTAATGGCCTCCATCTCTAAAACTCGGTTCAGCTGGAAATAGACGTCAAATTTCCCTACTCAAGCCTTGGCTGTGAATTTGGGTGGCCCATCAAAAGCAAGCATAAATAATCTACCCAAAGTATGTTGTAGACCATTGTTCTCATGTATCCTCTACCTCTATTTTGATTACTTGGTATTATATTATCCTTGATCTGACAAAACTCTTGGAATTTTAGATTCTATTTGAACCTCTTAGATTGAGATTCATATTCTAGGTGATAATCACCCAGAGTCTCCTCCTTTTGTGTTCCTCCTACCTCATTTCCATTTTCTACGAATGTAGGCATGGTGGAGCATTGTGGAAGTGGTTGTAATACCGATTGCTCACACAAATAATGTGAGGTGCCGAAACTCTCTCCATGTTGAGACCTTCTTGGGGTCTCTTTATGTCTTTCCATCCTCATCTCGTTGATTTCTCTAGAAATATTCTGCATAGTTTGGATAAGAAGTTTTGGAAATTCTCTTCCATCAATTTCTCTAGATTTATAGATGTAGTGTCCCACAGGCTGTGCCAAGATTATGCTCTGATACCACTGTAATATTCCAAATTAGGAAAAACAGGAATATATATCATAAAATTGGAAATTGCAGTGAAATATCAACACAAAAAATAAGAGTGGATCATAGAGCCATTTTATTATATATTATAGAAAAAAATTTGTACAAGACCTTGAGGAAAAATACACTTAAGCTAGGAAAAATAAGCCTCTAAGGACCCAGTACATGAAATCTGAAGAAAAAATGCTATAAAAAATGTCGGAGGCTATGAAAGAGAAGTTTTTTCTAGGAGTAACTGCTACCATAAATTACAATACATGGATCTATTGATATAGTGCTTAGAAAACGTCGGGATCAGAGATCTAGGCTTTCTAGCAAAATTCCAAGACAACCCAGAAGGGGTTTCTAGAAATACAAAAAATGAAAAATACATCCCTAGGGTTGAATAATGCTCCGCATCTAGATAATTTCTAGGATGTGGCTGATATAATGTGAAAAAGGTTGACACCCATCCTCACTGACTTTTCGGACGAAGGGCTGCTCCCCTCACTGGAAAACAGGGTTAAGGACTTGGGTACTTGACCCTCCAATGCAACTGCCTTGCAAAATAATGCAGTTTCTGAAGGAGATTGCGCTGTGAATGATGGATTTTGCTTGGAATGATTTTGGGTGGTGGAATAATTCTCAAGGAACTTCCTTGCTAGCCTCATGGATGAAGGGCTACTCCCCTCACTGGAAAAAAATCTTAAAAATTGGGTCTATCAACCCTCCACTGCTACTACCTTGCAAAACAACCCAATCCTGAAGAGGACTACACCGTGGATGATTTCTGAAGCCTAGCCTGATGCCGAATGGTGGAAATTAAGCTCAATGAACCTCTCCTAAGTGGGCACTTGAAGTCCCCCGAGGATGAGGGTGGGATTTCCACTCAGAAACACCCTTGTGCTAAACAACACAGAAGACTCCGCTAAACAATTGTAGCATGTAGAAAGTCATAAAAGACCTATACATAAGAAATAATCATAATCCCCTCTATGGCTTCCATCCCCTTCCTTATATGCTTGGTGAGCTTCCTCACCCTTGGTCCCACTCATTAAAGATGATACTCCCATGCATACACTCCATCATAATTGTGTTGTTCTCTAATAACTCTCGACTACCTCCATGAAAATGTTTTTGATTTGGTCAAATATGAACCCATCCACATGATTTAGCCCTTATTCACACCCAATAATGTTTTATTCAACTGATACATAGATCCACATTCACATTAGAAGTGGTTTTATTCCTACTAGAGAGATTTATGGGTCTCTCTACCCTCTTATTCATCTATCTAAGTGACAAAAGAAAAAATTAATATTCCAACTAGCTGAAAGATAATTAGGAATATTACATAAGAGACTCGTGATGATGTCCCTTCGGAAGAGGATGACGAAGGGGAAGATGAACTTTATAGGTTAGCCACAATGAATTTATCCCAAAATAAAAAGAGGAAAAGAGGTGATTAATTCAAGGCTTTAAAAAATATATATATATTCATAAGGAGTTACTCATGACGTGGCTTATAAATATCTTAACGGGTAAGCACGTGATCATGGGTAGCTCATTTTAGAACTCAAAAACAAAATAAATAAAAAAGGATGAACTAGGCATAAAGGATTACCGGGTATCCATGAACTGAAATATGCACCTTGGTGATCAAATGAAAGAGAAATGACCAAGGACTTAATTTACATCAACCAATCTACCCGAATGGTGTATCACATCTACAAGGCATCCGACTCGGTTACGTCCTATGGGAGGTTTGTAGCCTAATGGTGTCTCCCAAAATATATTGCATGGTACGTGGGAGTCCAAGTCTGTAGTAGTATTGTTTCATGCGTAGCCATTCCATGAGAGAATCCCAAATATACTTATCATACATCAATACACTTCTGTACATGGGATGGGATATCACCCCGATTTGTAACACACACTATTAGTGACAACTCCTATGTTTTGTGATGCCAGAACACATCTCTAGCCTAGACCTCTAAATGTGATTCGTTAGGTTCCAAATGCTCCTTAGGTTGATTGAATAAATTTTAGATTTTATCTTGAATTAGGTATCGGTTTCAAAGTCCTACCGATGTCACTTGAATTCCTAAGATGCAACTATATGAGAAAAATCAATCATTCATTTCGATCAAAGCTATGTTAATTGGGAACAATAAGTTCACACAATCAACGTAGAAAGAAAAAAATTGCATGGAATTAAATTTCACTATTTCTTCAAGTGCATAATTTAAATAAAAACAAAAATTATTTTTACTTTCTTAACTTTCACTAAATGAACTAGAAGCAAATCGAAATGAAACTTTTCATTTTTAAATAAAAAATGAAATAATTTTTTATTTTTATTTTATAAGCACAATGAAAAAAATGTAGAATGCAATCCAAAAGTAATCACTCGCTTTGAGTACTAATGAAATCTCTCAAAATGCTATAAGAGACAAAGATCCAAATATCAAAGAGAGACTAAAACTCATTTCTTCAAACAATACACCCTTCATTTTGACACTGATCCACACGCAAAGAGAAAGCTTCATTTGAAGGCAATAAATGTGATCTATGATTTTTGGTAGAAAAGAGACTCAAATGCACATAGGGTTAACACTTGAAATCTGTAATTGAAAAAATCAACTGAAAAACAAACTCAATCAAACAAAAATCCTGAAATATACGACAAAATTTGACTCAATAGTAGGTCTGGAAATCAACAAAGCATGCAACCATTCAGATGACTCGAAAACACATAGAAACTCTAGGATGATAAGGATGTACGGGTCGAAAGAGTGAGGACCAAAGATAGGAAAATTGAGGCAAAGACGTCATTGAATAGAGAATAAGAGGAGTTATTTGAAAAAGGAAAGAAACTCAAAAGGACAACACACACTGGAAAGTAATAGAAATAAACCATAAAAACATACACACAAAAATCAACATGCCTATGAGGCTGCACCCCGCATTGGAAGAGGAAAAGAGAAACTGTGTTAAAGCATTCAACGTTGATTGGCGCGTTTGTCAGAAAAATAACAACGCCGGTCAAGGGAAATGGTAAAAAACAAAAGGGTTTTCTTAAATGGAACTAGGCTTATTACTTCAATAGAGAGATAAATGACTGTAAGCAGTTACAAAAGCCACAACGAAAGAGAAATGGACACTTGACAAAATATTGACAAAAAAATGAAAAATCAAAGAGTGAAAACAAGAGGCTAAAGGCACTCCATCCCCAGTGGAGTTGCCAATTTTTTATGCAGGAAAATCCTCTCTGTGGATAGATATGATCCCTCTAGCCCTAATATGGGTCTAGTAACAAAGGGAAAAATCTAACACCTACTTTCCTAGATTATAAATGAACACAGATCGTATGGAGATGGCCTACCTCGATCTGATGCTCTGATGATGCTCCTCACTCAATTCCTTTGATCCTTTACTCTTCTTAGTTAGATCCACACTATCTCCAGTGCTTATTTACCTATACAAGAGATCAAAAAACACAAAATGTGAAAGGACAACATACATTTTACATAAACAATCTATCTAGTTAATCAAGTAATACTAGAAATGTAATCATGCATCATGGAAAAGAGTGGAAAGTAAGAATAAGATGTATCATATTAATATAAGAGGAGGAGTTACAACTTGCACCTTTATGTCAAAGCTCTCCTTCAATAGGTCCGGATCTAGACATGTCTCCAAAGCACTCATTTCAACTCAGTACGAAAAGGGAAAAGGTCTCAAATCTCCTTCAATGTCTATAACAATAATTCTCTCTTTGTTCTAAATAATAGAGGTATGGGTGGATGTCCATTTTATAGTGATGGGAGAGGGAACATGGATCCACTTAAGGTGGGGGAATGGTTTATCCCCTTGGGTGGTTAATCTTTTGTAGGAACAAGAAGCCCAAAGGGAGAATTTCGGCCCTATCCCCATGAACAAACAACAAGCTCTATGCCCACAGAGCTTCTAGACCATGAAGCTTCATTTCCATTTTTAAAAACATTTCAGAAGTGGATTGACATGGGTGTGACCTCCATACCGATGCTGATCAATGCTGCTCACATGCTTAAGATGAGGCATCAATGTGGGTGAGACAAATAAGGGTTGCGCTGCTCCAAATAAACATGTTTTTAAGGAGCTACTCCAGGAATGATTAACAAAGAGTTTGTTATGCATACTGTAAGGGATGTAATATCATATTTTCATGATGGAAAAGAGATACAGGGGTCATCTTTAAGGTCCTCTATGATTCAGGAATAAGGAGTACAAGGACAGTGAGAAAATTCCTTGTAATAAGGAGGGATGTCAAACAAATTACCGAGTTGCATAATATCCCTTAGAAACCCTAGGGAGGCTTTAGCATCCATATTGGAATTTTCATCCACAAAATGATTAGAAATTAAGGACAAAATGGGATAAATAGGCTCTCCAAAGATGGTTAGAGGGAAGCTATCATCAATGGGCGAAGACTGTAGGCTAGGGTCCAGGACCATTTGCACATGGGGCTATTACTCATCAGCTGAAAGAGTAGTGTAATGGTAAACCGATGTGGTTTTTTTTAATTGAAAAGGTTCAGGAGAGCTTGGTTAAATTAGGGATTTTAGGATTATTTATGGGGTCAAATAAAGGATTTTTGTCTCAGTGGAGGAGAAAAAACAACTCTTCTTTTTCGATGTAGGTAGTTGTTAACAAGGAGAAAAACCTAGGGAAATACTGTACTGAGGGTGAAATTTGGTAGTATAGGCCTAATTCAGCCACCTCAAATGGGTCTTCTCCTCTGAAATGGTCACCATATAGGTCGAATCGAAGGTCTTCAAGGTGGTAGGAACACGAGGGGTCTAGAATTTGTGCGTCAGTGTCCATGAGAGGTTCGACACTGGAGGAGGGTTTGACCTCCCATGCTTTAGGGGTCTTGGGAATTGTATTCTTCATGTTTTAACAAATATACAAATAATTTTCAGGTGGAGGGGACCGACCAGTTACTTGTATGTCCTGGCGACAACTGAAATGATGTTAGAGGGGAGTTCCAGACTAGCTGACTAATCAAACAATATTATAGAGCAGGCATATGGTGGGAGAAATTTGCAGTGGGAAAATATACAAAACTTAAAAAATTTGGAGCGAGAATGGTTTTTATAGGTGGAGAGAAGGAAATGGTTGTATGAAATGGGATGACATCTTAGGGGGTGGAAGAACATGGAGGAGAGGTATTGGGAAATGAAGGGTAATAGGTGGATGGGAGCGGGGGCGTACAAATTACCATTTACCTTTTATTTTCATCACTTTCTTTAAAATGGCACTCGCAGATTTATGACGAGGTGGGTGGTCCACTAGGGCTTCACTTGTGGAGCAATATCATATGATGCGGGTTCATATTGGGGGATATATTTTGAGGAAAAAATGACATGATATATTGAGCATATAATAAGGGATAAAGGGTTTTTAAATTCACAGGTATAAAAAGGAAGCTCAAAGTTAATGAAAAAATATTAAGGGGTATAAAAAATATTAATGAAGAGATGGATAGCTACAATATGTAGTGAAAATAGGGGTTTTTTAAATTGGGAAGGTGAATTGGGTTCATATTGCTAGGGGGTTAGATAATGTGATTTTTAAAGGGATTTTCCAATATGTAGTCAAATTAAGGGTATTTTTTAGTACGCCATGAGCGCACGTGATATGTCATAGGTTCATTGATTGAATCCCCGTGGGGTGGTCCCCACTATCCTCTAGTGGGTAAAAGAATATGAGGCTAGATCCAACAGCCATCCCCTGGAATCAATCTAGGCTGTTTCATTGGCAAGCCCGCCCTGTTAACTTTTCAACTCTGGGTGGTAGTGCCAGTCTACTTCTAGCATAAGTTACCCCCCCAAAATTATTCCAGAAGCTTATTAGGCGGAGATTAATGCACTTCGCCCCTAAACCTTCTCTAACTTTAAATAAAAAGGTGTGCATATTCAAATTTCCTCCTTTAGCCTATTGTGCTTGCCTGGTGGAAGGTTCCATCAGTGCATGCTTTAACATTAGATCTTTTGTCATGGCTCCAGAGCTTTATAATTTATCCCTGCTGTAGATATCTGTATTTTTCATTTATGTCAAACAAAGACCTCATCCTTTCCTGATAATTAATCAAATTCTAATTCACCTATTCCCTATTTTCTTGAAGCTCTACCAACTGATTTATCATTTTGGTCAGAGAATTTGGCTCCTCCTCAACATCTTGTAGGATCTTAGCCACTGACATAGATAAATTTATAGGGAAAATTGTGGCTTTCCCATAGAATAACTCAAAAGGGGACTTCCAAGTGGACCTCTTGGTGGTAACCCTGTTAGCCTGTAGGGAAAAATTCAATTGTGAATCCCAGTTCTTCTGATTTTATGATATTTTCTTCTTTAGAATCCTTATCAAGGTTATATTGGAGGATTCAACCAATCCATTTCCTTATGGGTAATAGGTAGTGGAACGACCTAATATAATGTTGTATCTTTGGAAAAAATCAAGAGACCTAGCTAACTTAAACACCTAAACATTCTCAGTGGAAATTTTCTTTGGGCAACTGAACTTGGCAAGGATGTTTTCCTCCATAAATTTAATGGCGATGGCATCAATTTCATTTCTAGCTGGGGTTTCATCTACCCACTTAGTGAAATAATCAATGATTGTGAGTATCCACTTGTGCTGACCGCTGTCACGGGGGATTCACTTAATGAAGCCTCTGAAATATCAAGTGTGTTTGTGGCATACTAAATAATAACCCTAATTTGACTAAAAATTAGAAAATAACTCTAAAAATTACATTACTTAACCCCCTACCAATATGAACCAATGTACCTTTCCAATTTAAATAACCTCTAATTTTACTAGATATTATAGGCATCAATTTTTTCATTAACATTTTTTATACCCCTTTATTTTTTTCATTAACTTTGAGCTCCATTTTTTTATACATGCCAATATAAAAACCCTTTACCCCCTATATATCACCCTGTATATTATGACATTTTTGACTCAATATATATCCCCCAATATGAACCCACATGGTATGGTATTGATGAAGTTTGCATGACCGTTGTAAGGTGGGTGTATATATCCAATGAATTGCAACCCCCATTGCTTGAAAGGTTCTTCAAAGAAAACAAGAATTAAAGGAATGGGTGCTAACCTCTTTTTTTCTTCAAACATTTGACATTTCTCATAGGCCCGAACATAGGTATGCACCTCACCAAACAACCTAGGCCAATAAAATCCCGCCTTGATAATTTTGTGGGCTGTAACTCTCCAACTATAATGTCCTCCATAGAAACAATATGGAATTCATCAATCACTTTGTGGACTTATTCTTCCAAAAAACATAAAATAAAAATCCTCACTGGGTCTTTCCAATATAGCTAGCCATTTGAGATAGCATATTTTTGGGTTTGCAACCTCAAAGCTCTATACTTAATTTTTTCAAAATTTATTGGGCACCTATGAAATATTAAATAATGGAAAATATGTTTATACTAGTGGGACACAATGTATTTCATCTAGATTTTCTGAGTTGATATTTCAATCCCTTGTTATTCCTCCAATTTTCCACTTTCTCCACCTTTCCATTAGTAATTTTATGCCCAAGGCTTGGAAATTTACTTCAACCATAAATTTAGCTAGCCCCTACCCCTTGATCATCTTGGTAGTTTATATATCCATATGATAATATTTCATTATATCAATCCATTTTCCTCTTTTCCCCTCACTATCACCTTGCACCAGGATATCTTTCACAACAGTTGTAGGAACATAAGCAGTTATGTTTGATTGCATGATATAGATTCTAAAATATTTCAGGGCTTTGACCAAGGCATACGCATGTTTCTCCAAAATATTATACTTCAGCTCAACATCTCGTAACACCTGGCTAGAAAATGAAATTGTTTTCTCGGTCCCTTCATCGGTAGTATGCAATAAGATAACAAACAATGTGTGAGGGGAAGAAAAAGAAAAAAAAAAAAAAAATTTAGATAATCTGGGTTGACTAATAAAAGAGGCTCTAAAAAACATTTTTGATTATGGAGAATGATTCCTGAGCTTCTAAAATCAACTTTAATTCCTTTTCCTTCCTCTACATCTCTATGATTTCTTTGACTATTTCAACGTAATTGGGGATAAACCTTCTTAAAAAGTTAATTATACCCAAGAAGACCTGGATTTCATTTTTATTTCATGGTAGTGTAATGTTATTAATGGCCTCCACCCTTTTGGGATCAAAATTTACTCTTTCCTTTGCCACAATGTGGCCCAGTAGTTTCCCTTCACTTAGAGAAAACTGAGATTTCTTGGGGTTTAAAGATAGACCATACCTCCTACATTTTTCAAAAGTGAGTTGCAAGTGTTCAATGTGTTCTTCATCTATTTTTTATAATAAATTGATGTCATCTAGGTAAATTAATACAAATTTGTCTTTCTCTCCAACAAATGTTATATCCAAGTCTTTGAAAAGTGGCTCCTGCATTTATGAGGCCAAAGGGAATTTTGTAATACATAAATTTTCCCCAGGGTGCAGTGAAATTAATTTTATTTTGATCTTCAAGATGTACAAAAACTTGGTTGTATCCTTGAAACCATCCATCATCCACATCCAGGTATACCCTACCACCTTCTACAAAATGTATTCCAATTTAGGCAGAGGGTAATTATCTTTTAATGAGGCCTTGTTCACATTCGTGAAGTCAACACATAACCTTATTTCCCCATTATTTTTTTTGTCATGGACTAAATTTTCTACCCCATTTGAATACCTAAAAGCATTACAATGATTTTGGCTTGAGGCAACTTCCTCACCTCTTTCCCAATTGATGGGAGTAACAAAGGATTAATTTTCCCGAGCTTCTGTTTGTATGGTTTCACCCCACTCTTCAAAGGGATTTTATGTTCAATGATAGTAGTGTCAAATGTTTTCATATTATCATATGACCAAGAAAACACATCCATATAATGTTTAAAAAAGTCCAGATACATTTTCTTGTATTTTCTGGGAACTCCTTTTTCCAACTTGATTACCGTGAAATCTTGTTTTGCACCAATGTTACATTCCTCCACCTTCTCCTTAAGTACTTGTTCAGGTGGCTTGGTAGCCACAAAATTTGGGTTTATAATATTTCCAATGGGACAAATGCCCTCATAATAGTGTTACCCTTCTGTTATAGAATATTTTTTCTAACAATAGTTTCACCCCAACTAACCTGTTGCTCATCTATCTTTCTCTCTTCCTCCTAGTTAATTACCGAGTTTTAAAACTCTTTGATGACCTCCATGAAGAATTTTATTTTTTTCTCATCTTAAAATACATGCCAATACTTCACATTGTCTGGTACTGAAGGTCTGTACCTGAACTCAACTTCGTATTTGAGGAAGGGGTTTTGAGGAGGATTAAAGTTACTAGAATCAAAAACCAAGGATTCAACCATATTATTTTTCTCTATGGGGAAAATATGGATATCAAAGGCTAGGAAAAAGTCATAAATCAAGTCCTATACTTCATTTAAGTAAGCCTTTAGTCTTGGATCTTTGGTTTGGAATTTATTTCTAATTTTCTTCACCGCCATCTCTAAATCTCCAAACACTGCCAATCACCCAATTTTGAGATTTATGGCAACTTATAGACCTAGTAACAAGGCTTCATATTCAACAACATTATTAGGGGCATTATCTGAACATTCAACCCTTGTAACTATCTTTACAAATCTCGAATCTCTATACGGTCAACATTCTTCTCCACCAAACATAGGGATGGTATTATATGATAAATCAAGTTTGATGGATCCTCCAATTTTAGATCCCCATTACCTGGATAAAAGAATACTAAACCTTGCAAGGATATCAAAAATTATAATATCGATTACTACACTTTTTACAGGAATCTGAGCCAAGTTTACCACCAAATATTTAATCATCCCTAAAAATTTTAATCTCTTGGAATAAAAGGAGTACACATATTTATATGGTTTTGTTATTTGCAGCCCCAACTGCTACATAATAGACAGTGGCATCATATTTCGAGAAGCTCCTAACTAAAGCATACAGTTGTGCATTAAGAGCTCATGAATTACCAAGGTAATATAGAAAGGGGAAGTGAAAGAGTCTTGCTCCTCAACATGAGTTCCAAGTACAAGAATATATATTTCTTCTTAGAGGTTTAGGATATCTTGCAAAGGAGCCATGGTGGTTGGACACATGAAATGAGATATCTGGTCTTTATAATTAGGATGCTTTAATAATTCAGTCAAGGGAAAAAATATTTTGACCTTCTCCAACTCTTTTTTGAGATTAAAAACAGAGGGGCTCCTATCAGTCGTGGGAACATCAACATGTTCATTCTCCTTATTACATAATAGCTTGGTTTGTGGAGGCAACTTCTGTATTTTAGAAAATCTAGGCTTATGAGGAATATGATATGATGAATCATTTCCATTTGGATGGAATTGGTCAAGAGACTTCTTTCCTTTCTCTATTGATTTAGGAGGATTTTTGGAAGAAGGTTCCTCATTTAGACCTTGCATTCTAGATATTTTCCTACAAGACCTAAGATCATATTTTATACGTAGTTGTGCCTGCATGAAGTCAAAAAAAATCTACAATATTTATCAATATCACCATCGTCCAATGGGTCATATAAGTCATCCTCTTCTTCCTCATGTGCTTTTATTTCATGTTTCTCATCAGAAAGAGAAGAGAACTAGTTTTATTGAAATTTTATGGTATCTTTAGCATTTTCCTCTGGATCATCATCCATATACAAAGGAGTTTGAATATGATCTTGCTGATGTTTTCTCTCCCTTTGAAAGAGCTGCAAGGGTTGTCTCTTGTACTGAGGGTTGAAGTTTCATTTAGGAGTTGGTTAAATTTGTCGAGGCATTCTTGTTTTCCAACTCTAGTTACACAAGCTTGTTAGAAAAAAATCTTATTAGTTTATTCATATCCTCCAACTTATGTTCTTGGGTTTCCTTCCCATGTTTTAAAGACCCGGTTTCCTGTTTTCCTCTCATTCTATCACCATACTCCATTTTCCCTTTCCATTTCCTAGTAGAGGTGAAATTTGCTTCAACTTCTAGAGAATCTATTTAAATTTGGTCCAGGGTAGAAGACTTCCTTTCTTTAAGAGTGAGCCCAAACTTTGTCTCAAAATCCCCAAGAAAAACCACTTTGGCAACAACTTGTGGGGGTTTGATTTCAACAGGGAGACTATTGTACAATTTTTTAAATATTTTTGTAAATTCTGAAACATCTTCACCATGATTTTTCTTCATTGCATTGAATTAAATGAGGATGTACCCTGTCCATTTTATTTCTACATAAAATAATTTTCCATCTGCTTAGAGGTAGTGATTTAAAATTTTTGGAGGGATTCGAACCATTCTCTAGCCTCCCCATCTGGGGACTGAACAAAGAGTCGTAACATCACATTGAGATGTTCCACAATTAGATTTTCTGCAAATGCACAAAATGTTTCTATATGTATTTGAACTAAGATATCTTCTTCTCCATTGAATCTTGGCAATAGTTTAAGATAATCTTGTGGTACACAATTTATCGGTTGGGGAAAACATAATGGAGCATATTTATTTAGAAGAAATCTAGGGGAAAACATATTTTCAAAGGGAGGTGGTGATAGGTTTATCACAGGACTTGGTTGAGGAGGTGTCTAAATTGAAACTAAATGAAGATAAGTTGGAAGACTATTGGATCTTTGTGTTGGACTATTTATCAAAATGTATTATATCCTTAGGTTCCCAGAAGGTATGAAATGTAAAGGTAGGATAACTCGTATAGGATTCTTCATTTTTAACTCTTGAGAAAAATAGGCTAAATAGTGTACACTATTCCTCAGAATATTCCAAAGCTTTGGAGGAAGACTTGAAGAATTTATCACGACCCTTTGAGAGCTAGAAGATGATAATTATGGAAAGGAGGTATTAGGGGCTGGGGTGATCGGGGTTATTTATTTCCAAATCCTCATAGATATTATTTTTTAGGGTCAAACACAAGAGGATTTCTTTGTTTTGAAGTACTGGAGTGAGTGTATGGCCTTTTGAAATCCAGGATGCTCAAAACGAAATTCAAACCATGGAGTCACCAAGGTGAGATATATTCAACCCACACCCCTTTTCCTCACTTTTCCAAAGGGTGTATAAATGTTGTACCCAGGGAAAATATTCTTATTCGTCCTTGGTAATGGCGCCATAAGATGTTGTAGCTCTTAGAGACAACCTCTGGGTTGAAGAGAGCCTAGTGCCTAGGACATCATGATGAGTTCTTGTTGGTTTTGATAGAGTTGTCTCTTAAACTCAGTATTTAATTGGAATTTTAAGTTAAAATTGGTTCATAATCTTATTTAAGAAGAGAAATACATATATATCTGCAAATTAATACTCATAAAAGCATTAAGGTCCAGTTATGGTGGCCAATAGTACATGAACATATATTTTGTCAGTCATTGTAGTATTTGGAGAGAATAATTGTTAAAGGAAGAAATCCAACACACATGGCTTGAATTAAGAATCTAGTGCATCGAAATTCAACATGAAATGGATGAGAGAAATTTTTTTAAGTGATTTTCTAAGATACATGGAGTGCATATTAAGGATAATATTTCTTATTCAGCCATCGGCATCTTATATCAATATTAGACTACTATGAATCCACGAATCATGAAAAACATATCCAACAACTATTATTACATGTAATATGAGAAGAAAAATGAAAAGATAGTGAATAAACACAAAATAAAATACATACTACACAACCATGTAAGTCGAAATCACCAAGAGATTTCATTAATATTCAATAGGGCATACATTACGTTCACAATTTGTAGAGCTTCCCTCTTGAAAAAAAAACGCAACCCTAGGTTATATGTCATAAACTATTTTTATAGGGCCTCAAGAAGAGAACCCTTTACAAAATATTCTTTCCTTATTCAGTAGTGAATTTTCATAGAAAAAATAGTAGCATGCTTAGTGGCACATATATACTATCCGAATTCTAGCTAACTAACATTGATTCTTATGAAATATAATATTTACATAAAACATAAATATCAAATTGTCCATGATTGATAGTATCCTTAATCATGATAAATAGGTTCTAGAGGCAACACCATTGCGTCAATTGTTAGTATGAATCTTTTGTCGAAGTGTACAAAAAAGGACCACTTTAGCTACGCATAACTTATAGCCCTAACATCAAATATGGCTGTCAATATCTTCAGATCTACAGTTAGTTAATCAAGACAAATGCTACAAAAATCCAGATCTATGCATTAAAAAACATTAAGCAGTAAAAATAAGGTTTTACTCCATGCATCCAATAGACAAGACAAGAATAATTTTTGAAAGAATTTTATATTAAGGGCACCTGGGAGGAAAACAAGAAAGGTGTTTTCAATTCTCCTCAATGGGATGGGTTCTTGGAAGTCCTCAGCACTTCAGATCTATAATTTCTCTCTCTTGTTGGTGTAGAAAACCCAGACAAACATAGAACTCAAAGGGAGCTCACAAATAAAATAATGGAGAATGTGACAATGATAATGGCTCAAAGTCAGACCAAGAGTATAGATCCAGAGTGATCTAATAGGCAACAAAAGGTCACAAATGAATGGGAAAACCCTTTTATTTATAACAAAATATTGGGTCATTCTAGATCTTGGTGCATGATTAAAATAATATTAACCAAATATAGATCCACCTTTTATGGAATATTTTATTATATTTGTTGGAGGGAAAAGGCATTTGACTTGGGTCAAATCCATTTATTTGTAAATAATAAATAAACAAATGATTTATTTATTATTTTAAGGAAGTGGTTGAATAATAATTAAATAAATAACTATTTATTTAATTATTTATAAATTATTTAGTCATATTTAACAAGGAATATTATTTAAATAAGATTTAAATAATTATTCCTAGAAAATAGTAAGATAAATAAGGATTTATCTAATTAATTTCCTTGTTTTGGGTTAAATATGACCCAGAATAATAATTAAATTATTGTTTAATTAATTATTCCATGAGGAAAATCAAAAAAATATAGATTTGTTTAATATCTCCCCTTGGGGTTTCCTATTTAGACCATAAACAACCTAATAAATGTGTTTTATTAAGTTATTTCACATAGTGAAAGAAATTTTAATTTAGGAAATCGTACATTACCTGTTGGGGTCTCTTGTTTTTGTTTAAGTTTTGGAACTCGTCAAGAAGCTAAGAACTTTCTCTTTTTGAGTTGCGGAATAAATACACATAGCAACTGCGACCGCGCCGCAGCGACCAGGAGTTGCGGAGCTACCAAGGTGGCGCGGAAGCACTTGATAGCTGGAGATCGAACAGAGATAAGTGCAGATGAAAGAAACACAACAGAAAACAGAAGGTAGAACACGCAGACATCAGAAGAGACGCTGGGAAAAGCCAGAGTGAAGACACAGAGAAGCTGCCAGTTCACGAGGAGCGGGTGAATAAAAGGCGATCACCCGGCTGAAAAGAAAGGTTGTTGAAGTTTGAATGGATACGAGAGAAGTCGCGAGGATCGAGACCTGAGGAAGGACGCACGGAGCAGCTGTGGAAGAATCATGCTTGTTCTTCCTATGGTTTCTTACTTTCTATGTTCTTCCTTTCTGTTCTAAAAACCATCTGTATCAGACTTGTGAGTTATCAGAGAAGAAAGCTATGTAATCATGTGTTCGGCCAGAAGAATAATATAAGGGAAGATTGCTGTCTCAATACGTTGTTCATGTGCTGTAATGTGTTTACACTGATTTAAAATTTTAAGTTGCGACTGTCTGAATACTTAGTAAGTGATCTTGCATGTGTAATTTGGTATATGTAATGGATGCACTTTCTTTCTTTGGTTGCGGGTTTATTCCTTACCAGTGATCTCATCCCCTTATGCGTGTGGTCGCGGTACGCCTCGGGTGAGACGCACTACTCTCCCAGAGCAGGGTGAAAATGCCGGCATGTTACTAGACTACTCCGGACCCTTTGTTGGCCACAAATCTTCGGGTCCCGGGTTCGCTCACAGACCGATTTTCGCCGTCGGCCACCGCATTTCCTTGAACTTGAAGAAATGTATTTTTGTAGTACCATTCGGCACACTCTTGGGTCACGTTGTGTGTAAGCAAGGGGTCTGCGTTGATCCCGCCAAGGTCGCGGTTATTGTCCACATGGAGGCCCCCGAGAACGTGAAGCGCTATGGCACCCAAGCCGGCGGCTGTGATATCACATGGTGTGTTTATCCATAATTACGCCAAAATCACTCGCCCCTTTGGAGAAACTGCTAAGTCGAAGACCTGAGGGACAGCAGAAAGGCAGAAGGCACTGGCGACGTCAAGGAGGCGATGGTCGCATCTATATTTGTTCATCCTGTTCATGATAAGAAGCCCATGCACATTGATGTCCGGAATTGCACTTGGAGTCAGACAAGCACCGGAAATGACTTAAACACCACCCTAAGATAAGTCGCCACCGATCACATTTTAATGCGGAGAAGAATTACACCACGACCGAGCGGGAGGCGTTGGCGATGGTGTACTCTCTCCAGAAGTTCCGCCACTACCTTCTGGGTGGCAAATTTACATTTTTTATGGACCATTCGGCATTAAAATATCTGGTCAATAAGCCTGTGTTGGAAGGAAGAATCTGTCGATGGCTTCTACTTTTTCAGGAGTTCACGTTTGATGTGATTGTCAAGCCTGACAGGTTGAATGTTGGTCCCGATCACTTATCCAGGTTGGAGACGGGAGAGAATGAAGGTCCGTTGGACGATCAGCTCCCGGATGCTGACCTATTCCGAGTTGAAGCAGTACCAGACTACCTGGCTGACATTGCCACGTATCTGACCACGGGACAGTGCCCTGAGGATTACACCCCTCTTCAGAAACGCCACTTGGTTGTCCGGGCGGCCGATTATCAATTGATCGCAGGGCAGCTGTACAAACTGGGCCTAGATGAGGTGTTGCGCAGGTGTGTTCTTGACCACGAGCGGGAAGCAGTGATGTGGGAATGTCACAGCGGTGTTGCGGGAGGACACGTGGGTGCTAAACCCACCGCAAGGAAGGTGCTTCAAGCTGGCCTATGGTGGCCGACGGTACATGCAGATTGTAAGGCCTATGTGAAGCGTTGCGATGTCTGCCAGCGGACGGGAAGGCCTTCGCACAGGGATGAGCTCCCGCTACACCCAGTGCATGTGTTGCGGCCGTTTGAGAAGTGGGCTGTTGATTTCGTAGGACCCATCGCACCGATTGCTCGCCATTCCAAAGCCCGGTACATTATTACCGCGACGAATTACCTCACACGATGGGCTGAGGCCATAGCGGTACGCGACTGCTCGGCAGAGACCGCTGCTCGGTTCATCTTTGAACACATCATCAGCCGCTTTGACTGCCCACGGAGCTTGACAAGCGATCAGGGTACGCATTTCATTAATGCCACGGTCAAGTCGCTACTGGACACATTTATGATTCAGCATCATAAAAGCAGCCCATACCACCCGCAGGCCAATGGTACGGTGGAAGCCTTCAATAAGATTCTTGAAAAGGGCTTGACAAAAATTTGCAACGCTCAGCGGGACGATTGGGATGAGCGGCTACCAGCGACATTATGGGCTTACCGGACTACGGTAAAACGTTTGACCAACCAGACGCCTTTCCAGTTGGTGTATGGCCGGGAAGTGGTGATTCCCGCCGAGTTCACCGTGCCCAGCCTTTTGATCGCAACGTCCCTCCATTTCTCAGAAGAGGCGTCACTTAGGGAACGCCTCCAGGAGCTACAAGAGCTGGATGAGGCTCGATTCCTCGCGGAATTCCACCAAAAGGTCCAGAAGGCCAGACAGAAAGCATGGCACGACCGCCACATCAAAACTAAAGCTTTCCAAGTTGGCGGAAAAGTTCTCTTGTACGACAGCCGGTTCGAGAAATTTCCAGGCAAGCTCCAGATGCACTGGTTGGGACTGTATTTTGTCATCGAGATCCGCGACTCAGGCGCCGTTCGGTTGGCACAACTGGACGGCACAGTTCTTCCGGGATGGGTGAATGGCGCACGCCTGAAACCCTACCAGGAGTAGGTACCTTCTCACTTTTCATTAATAACTCTCGCAACCGAGAGAACCCGTAGAGTAGCGTAGTTGAATAACTCTCCCGCAACCGGGATGAGCGTAGGTAGTCTTTTCCGTTCCTTTGCAATCAGTAAAATAAACCGTCAGTTGTGGTAACCATACCGCAACCGACTGTGGTCGAGGCTGGCCAGTCCAGCGTGTCGCAGCGCCAGTCCAGCATGTCACCGCGCCAGTACAGCGTGTTGTTCACGTAGGATCCATCCTCGTGCCAGCGTCAGTCCAGGTCATATCCGTCAGTCCTTTTGTCAGTCCGTAGGATCGCTCAGATTTGGTCATAAATTCCCTTAATAGACAGTAATCATACCGTAATCATTTTCCATCAACCGCAGTTCCCTCAGCCGTCGAGTCCGCCCATCTCCCCATGACGCCGTCAGCAACTGTCAGATTACACACAGGCCTGCGATTGATCGCACGATTATCGCAGGCAAGAAAGATAGCAAGAATTAATTGCCATTATGGAGTCTCATCAACTCCGCGCGTGCCAGCAGATGGCCCAATTTGCATGAAGGCTATCAGCACAAAGATGACGGACCAGTTCAATTTGGAAGTTGCAGCGACTCCGGAGCATTCGCAGTATCAGAGCACTCAGCACCTCGCAGGAAGTTATAGAAGAATCGTCCAAGTCTATCAGAGACGCGCCAAGATGCCGAGAGCTCTTCTCTCAGTTCCTGAACCAGCGTTAGATAGAAGAATTCACCGAGTAGAGTCACTGGTCGGCAAGTATGACAATGCACCATGTATGGACGCCAACTTGTCTGACCTGGCCGAGTTTCCCCACCTCCATTGGCAGACGTTCATGGAACACCATTACACGCCCGGGAGCAGCTCTAACAGTCGGATGCGTTCAGAATTCCGGGGCCTACAGCAGTCGACTTTGATGAATTTGAGGAGTCTTCCCATCTTCGGAACCACCGGACCAGTTCTGCAATGCACCCGGTTCCTCCTCAGTCGGGTGCAGAACGGGTCCCTATGGCTTAACGAAGAAATTCCAATACATGCCGCAGACATTAATCGGCTTACAGGGCTATCTCAAACTGGTTCAGATGTCTCCACTGCGGGCCATACATCCTCCAAGCGTGCCCAGAAGTCGGCTGATGCGGACCTCTACACCAAGTATGGCACTCGCCGGGGTGGTAAAGGTGCCAAGATAGATTTGATAAATGTACCAGAAATCCGGTTCGCTTGCTACCTGATCGCTAGCAAGACCATGCGCCACTACACAAAGGGAGAGTGCACTCTGGACACAATTTCCATTGCAGAGCACTGCGTCCAGGGAGCCAGGTTGAATTGGAGCTCGGTTGTGTTGAAGGAACTCTTCGCGGCTTGCGAAGACAACTACAAGCGGACTACCAGTTTTATTTATGGGTACTTGATCTTAGTGTTCGCCATGTGGAAATGGCACCTTCCTCCTATCCGGGATCCGGCGGAGACGACCATAAGCCAGCCGCTGGCGATGAAATACACCCCCTGGCAGGTGTCCATGGATCCCAGCACCAAGCAGGTGAACGCAGAAGCGTTCCGGGCGTGGTATGGGATGATGACCGATGTGGTCACTCACCAGCAACGGGTGCCCCGGCACCTATTGGATGAATACAGTGAACAGGTGTGGTTTGGCGTCAGCCACAGCCACACTTTCATCCGGCCAACTTGCGTACCGCACCACACCTTTCATATGGCGCCCCTTCGCTTCCAGCTGAATGACAATGTTTTCCACAGGGAGGTCTCTGCGTGGCCGGGGGTTGTTCAGCACGTCCGCGACGGAGTCATCCGCTACAATTTTGAGGGGATGAGGGCCGCACAACAGCCTGCCGCGACCGGCGCAGGGGGATCTTCACAAGTTGCGGCAAAGACAACACCAGATGCAGCTGGGACTGCATCGGACCTGCCTGAATCGCTGGTCCCCATCGTCGAGCATTTCAACGACCAGGCACGGCGACTCAACGTGGCAACCCAGGTTGTTTCCAGTGGTGCCCCTATATTTCCTTCTTTTACTGAATTTCGTATTAATCGGTCCCGTGGCCTCTCCAATACCGCCCCCCTCATTTCCCCCATTCCCACTAACCTGTTCACTTCTGCCACCCCCCTCATCACACCAATGGGTGAACCGGGCCCCGAACCCGATTCCGCCGACCCACCTCCATCCAAGAGGGCCCGCACTACGGCCACAGATCCAGTGGTGGATCTTACGAAGGATGATCCACCAGCCACTCCGCCCACAACAACTTTGATTCTGGAGGAACCGCTGATTGATCCGGCAGATTTCCTAAACCTTCGTCTCCCTCAAACCTCGTTCACTCCATCCACCGCCCCCTCCACCAGCCGACCACATGCCACCTCCCCCAATCCGTCCAATTCCTCAGCCACTGTGTCAGATTCTTTGATCCGGGAACTTTTCGGCAGTGACCACGGGGCGGAGGTCACCTCCAGTACTGCAGCCGTGGTACCACCGATTGACCCCGTGGCCACATCCTGGGATCCTCTTCCAACTATATCTGTCCAGCGAGCCACAGTTGGGGCTGATTCGACCGCCCCTTCCATAGAGCAGACCACGCAGCAGGACCGGCCGGAGCCTGATATGGCCACTTCGGTGCAGCAGCAGACGCCGGTCCATCCTCCAGAGACTTCCGGCCGACCCGCGGCCATGGGCCAATCTTCGCAGGAACAGACGCCGGAGCAGGGTGCACCCAGCACAAAAAATGCAAAACAATTGAGTCCAGCACAGCTGTACCTGCTCATTCAGCGGGCGGCCCTCAAAGCCGAGCAGATTCACACCGAGCTACAGCGGAGGTGCACCGAGCAGCGGAATCAGATCACGGCGCTTACTGAACAGCGCAATCAGTTGCTGCGGGAGAAGACCAACCTCGAGGAGCAAGTCAACATTGCTATCCAAGCGATCTCCAGCGTATGGCCCACTGCACGGGCTCACCATGCTCCACTTCCCACCAGAATCGAGGAGGACTCTATCGCACTACAGGCTCATCACCTCAGGGAAGTTTTCACTATTGTTTGCAGGGAGAACCAGGAGTTACAAGCGGCGTTAGCCGTACGGCCTACCCTTCTAGATCCACCCAGTGACCATTCAGGACAGGTAACTGCCAAACAGACGCAGGCAGTTAGTCTACAAGCAACTCTCCATTCCACTACAGCCGCGACTTCTGCCCTTCTACGCAGTTTGCAAGAGTGCTCACTCGCGTTAACTGTCAAGACGCAGCCCATTGCTGCCCAGCCGCAACAGATTGCCCGGGACATTCAGGCGACCACGGACCCTGCAAGGTTAGATCAGCTCTACGCCCAGTCGGACGAGCTGGAACTTCACATGCAGCAGACTGAGGCCGAATCAGCAGCGGCCAAGCACGTCATCCGGGAGATTCGTCCGCCCCTTCGCACCCATGCTGACGCTATGCACCAGCTGGATGCCAAGGCAGAAGCCCAGCTCGCCACCCTGTTCGGGGCTGCCCCGACGCCCATAGACGAAGCCGCCGCTAACCGAATCTCTCAAGACGCCGACCTGCTTATGCAGGAATGGCAGCAAGCAGTGGCGACCTTCACAGAGCTCCGAGATTCCGCACTCCGCCGGGTCCCGGATTTGGGGCCCTTGTTTGGCCAACCGGATGGCGGAGCACAGCAGGAAAGGGCAGCGGAAGAAGGAACAGCAGAGCAGGGCACGGAAGCCAGCGGGGGAATGGAAATAGAAACCGTTATTTGTGATTGACTCGCGGACGAGTCAAAGAATTGTGGTCGGGGCCTGTTGGGGCCCTTGTTTTTGTTTAAGTTTTGAACTCTTGGCCAAGACATTTTGAACTTTGACTCTTTTTGAGTTGCGGAATAAATACACATAGCAACCGCGACCGCGCCGCAGCGACCAGGAGTTGCGGAGCTACCAAGGTGGCGCGGAAGCACTCGATAGCTGGAGATCGAACAGAGATAAGTGCAGATGAAAGAAACACAGCAGAAAACAGAAAGAGGAACACGTAGAAATCAGAAGAGAAGCTGGGAAAAGTCAGAGTGAAGACACAGAGAAGCTGCCAGTCGCGAGGAGCGGGTGAATAAAAGGCGATCACCCGGCTGATAAGAGAAGTTTTTGTTGTTGTTGAAGGTTGAATGGATGCGAGAGAAGTCGTGAGGATCAAGACCTGAGGAAGGACGCGCAGAGCAGCTGCGGAAGAATCATGCTTTTTCTTCCTATGGGTTCTTACTCTCTATGTTCTTCCTTTCTGTTCTAAAACCCATCTGTATCAGACTTGTGAGTTATCAGAGAAGAAAGCTATGTAATCATGTGTTCGGCCAGAAGAATAATATAAGGGAAGATTGCTGTCTCAATAAGTTGTTCATGTGCTGTAATGTGTTTACACTGATTTAAAATTTTAAGTTGCGACCGTCTCGAATACTTAGTAAGGATTCCTAAAAGTAATTTTGGTATATGTAATGGATGCAGTTGCTTTTCTTTGGTTGCGGGTTTATTCCTTACCAGTGATCTCATCCCCTTATGCATGTGGTCGCGGCATGCCTCGGGTGAGACGCACTGCTCTCCAAGAGCAGGGTGAAAATGCCGGCGTGTTCCTAGACTACACCGGACTCCTTGTTGGCCACAACCCTTGAACCTGGGTCTTGCCCGCGAGACCTGACTTTTCGCCAACAATTACATGGTGTACTTGGGTCCATCTAATGATAATAGGTTAGATGACCAAAAAATGGTGTAACAGATTGCCCCCCAGCGTGCGAGTGTTAGGATCGAATCGTATGACCGAAGTACGTTGTAAAAACTCAATCACCAAACATCAGAAGGGAAGTCAGAGAGAGAAATGTAAGGTAGCCTAATGTGCTGAAGAACTAGACCCTAAAGAGATGAGACTTACAGGTGCAACAAGTCTCTTTTTATGAGAGGGTACCTATGCTAAACGTGGCGGGGGAGGTGTTTGGTCAATTTAGTGTGTCCTAAATTGCTGCATTTAATTTGTCAATCCGGGAATCGTAAGCTGATGAAGTGCGGCGCACTATATGTGCAAGATAACCTATTTCTTAACTTTTTGTCGTTTTTGGTTTTTCTAAGGTGAAATCGAAATTCTAAGATGAAAACAAGTTTGGTTATATTTGTTCAAGGAAGTGATATCCCCTATAATGATTTACCAACTTGAAAATTTAAAAGCAATTTGAAATTTACAATGATAAGACTTGAAAGGAAATGAAAATGTGCTGCTGAAATGGAAAGTGCTGCTAGTCTAGTAAATCAAAATAATGAACTATTGAGCATGAAAACTAAACTATTCTTGCTGCCATCTAAAAATAAACTATGTTTAAGGAAATTCAAAATTGCAACAAAATAAATCTAAATCAGATTACATCAATTTATCTTCTGATCCTTCATCATTAGTCCAGCTATGATTTTCGGAAGTAATCATAAACAATTTGAGTAACTGATATTTAATTTGCAGAAAGTAAACTCATACTAAACCATACACTCATGATTCAATCCCTCACCATCAGTCCAGCTGTGGCTTTCGGAGGCAACCGAAGATGTCATGCATGATTTAATATATCTAAATTTGCATAAAAGAAACTAATATTAAACTACACATTTCATAATGCAATCCCTCACCATCAGTCCAGCTGTGGCTTTCGGAGGCAACTGAAGATGCTATGAGCAGCTTAATATATCTAAATTTGCAGAAAAGAAACTAATAATAAACTACACATCTCATAATACAATCCCTCACCATCAGTCCAACTGTGGCTTTCGGAGGTAACTGAAGATGCTATGAGCAGATTAGTATATCTAAATTTAACTATTGAAGCAGATAAGCAATACTAAAATTAAACAAAAGCTATGAAAAGCAAATTAGCAGCAGAACAATGTTAGTTCCATGTCACTAGTCAAAAAGCTATGAAA